>APFE031369297.1:31191-43431 GCA_000404065.3 Pinus taeda
CTCTTTATTTTTTACAAGCTTGAGGAGGATAACATATGCTTGATTATAAGCTCATCCTTCGGATGAGTCCAACTTAGTTTAAATTTGAACCCTAAGAAAGAGTGGTCCGTTCCTGTTTGTAATTGAATAGGTCCTTTACTGTCAAAATTTAACGAGTCCAGTATAGGAGAAACTCGACGTTTTTCATTTTTAGAGAGTCTGAAAAAACTTAAGAAGACTCCAGGGTTGACTTTTTCATAAATTTGTGTCTCCCAAGCCCGAAAATGTATAAAATAATACTTGAGAGAACCACTTGATCTTTTACGAAAAAGGAGTACTTTTCGTAATTAGTGCCTCTGATCCGAAAAAGTAAAAAAGCGATCAACGACACGTCGTTTTATGACCAATATCAAATTTGAAATGACAAAAACCCAGCAATCTTTTTGTGTTTTTACGGTCAGAAAAGGGTTGTAAGAGGACCGTCTTTTTAGTTCTGTTTTAACAAGCTTAAAAAGAAAAACTCGGCAATCTTTTCATGTTTTAGGAGTCAGAAAAGATCTTAAAGGTGACTCTAATGGTTTTTCGCTGAAAATGACCAATTTCGCCTGAAAAATACGTTATCCTGAACAAAAACTCAAAAATTACTCATACCTATTTGAAAATGGGTAAAAATGTCGCAAAAAACACCTCTGTAAAGTGAAACATAAACAAATTTAGAATTTATTTACTAAAAAACTTATAAAAAGGACATTTTACCATTCATTTTTACCGTTTGAGATTTGGGTGAGAAAAAAGGGCTTTTCACCAGAAACTTCCCGTGAAGATTGCGGAAAATCCGTCCGTCAGAATCGAACACCGTCTCCTCCAGGTAATCCACATCATCCTACTCTTCATTTTTGTCCGTTTGAAATTGTTTTTTAGGGTTTGATTTTTATTTTTAGGAGATTTTTAGGTTTCAAAATCCGCGCGCGGGGGTCCGCGGGTTTACCATAGGGGACCCGCGTACCCCGACTTTTTTGCAATGGGCAAAAATTCGGGGGTACGAATCTACCGTGAAGGCAAGGTGCAGACCTCATGCACTGTCCCTAACAAGGGCGTGCGTACCCCGCGCAAAGGTTTGTAAAAACCTAACTAACTCAAAAATTACCCAATGAATCCAATTTTATGCATTCTAATTCGCCTTTTTTACTTGAATGTAGGATAAACATCATTCTTGATTGGCAAGAACGGGAGCACGAGGATGTGGACCTCGCCGTGATGAATCATCAACCTTCGATCAATGCATTGAAGGCATGTGGCTTATACAAATTCTGGGCCATACCTGGCATGAGGGCCTAGGTGGACTTTTTCCAGTGGCTGGTTGATAGATGGAGTATACAGGACCAGTGCTTCTTTATTGGTGGGCACCAACTCGAAATCGAGCCAGCCGATATATACTTTTTGACTTGTTTGCCCAGGAGGGGTGAACATTTGACTCTATTTGGGCCCAGGGCAGGTGGCCAGTCTGTCGAGAGCCTCCGGCTAGAGTTCTGTAATGTCCAGAACTGGGACAAAGGGATAGATATCAAAACCATATCTCGTCCTGAACTCATGGTTATTGGGTTTATAGTTACCAGACTCTGCGGTAATGCAGCGCTACACATTGCCACAAGATCCCAGATGCGGATGGCAGTCGATTGCTTTCGAGGCACCATTTTCAACTGGTACGATGCTGTGCTGGCCAATGTAAAGGGCCAACTGACGAATGCCAAAAACGAACAACTAATGACTTTTGGGTATGGTGCTATAGTTGTGAGTTTTGGTCTAGAGAGGGTTCTGATGTTGATCCCACAACATCTCACTGTTGGAGTTGAGCTTCCTCGAGAGCCCAAACTGATGCGATGGGTTGTAGTTATGGCCCGTCATCCTGATGAGGGGACCGAGGTTGTTCGGTTCAAACCTGAGTATTTCCAATGGTTGGAGAACCAGGTTTTCGCTATCCAGGAATTTCCTTATGCCGGGGTTGATTTTCGCGGGGACCTAGACATGGCTCTTCTGCCAGGAGAGAAATGGGATGATCCAGGTAAAATCATTTTCAACATTTTCCTAATTTATTTATTTATTTTTGTTTTTATATCGTCCCAAAACTGATAGTAAAATTTTCAAATGCAGATGTGGGCCCACGGCGACTAGCCGCTCTCCGGCCTTACGAGAGGAAACAACTAGTTACACCGGCTCCAGCCCCTCAAGACGAATCAACAGAGACTTTGGCTGAGTTGGAGAGCCATCTAGAGCGCCTGACAGGGGACATTCCCGAGACCAGCATAGATGACATCCCTCGTCGACTTCAGCGCTATGTGATTGGGGTCCCAAGACCTTTTAGGAGGTTCCTTTGTAAGGTGGACCGTGCAGTGGTTTCGTATCGAGATCATCACCAGTGATGGGATGATCGCCTATTGTAGTCACATATGACATTTTTGCTTTTTGTACTTATCATTTTTGCCGATCATAAGGTGTTTTTCAACCTATGATCGAGGATGATGTATTATTTTGACACACTCCTATGTTATATGATATCATTATTACCAGCTTATCTTGTTAAACAAGTTATGAAATATTTTTAAATTTACTTGTATGATTATTGCACATGTCTACTTAACATTTGAGAAGCAATTGCATCTGCTAATGTATTTAAAGATCTTGGAATATGCTGATATTCAATATAGTCAAAATCACGTTCCAAGAGACGCACTCTCAAAAATAATCTCAATAAAACCGAATTTCTAATGGCGTATACTCTATTAAGCGGTAATACAACGAGTTTAGAATCTAACCTCACTATCAAACTCCGAATCCCAAATGAAATAGATTCAGATAATAACTCAATCACTGCACTATAATCTGCAATGTTATTTGTTGTTTTACCGAGGCTTACCCCATGCATAGATACCAACTCGTCAGAGGGCGAATAGATAACCCAAGTTGCGGAAGAAACATTCCGTGTACTACGACAAACACCATTAGCGAAACCAATGTATGTTTGGAGAGGCGTCGACATCTGCGACATCAAGAGTAAAACCAAGATAAGCGGGAATAACGACAAAAAACTCTCTCTAAGCTAAGCACACTTTTTAATCTAAAACACACTAGCTAGAAGGAAAAATAACCTAACTAAAAAATCTCCACACTCATTTTAAGCATAATACCTCTTCAGGTAAAGACCATTTCTGGGTTTACCTAAAGAGTCCCCGTCAAAGTCTACCAATTCATAGGCCCCTTTTGCTAGTTTTCGCTTGACAACATAGGGACCATGCCACATAGCCACGAATTTTCCAGCGCCTAATTTATCATTTGCCTGATCGTACAATAAGACTAGATCTCCTTCCAAAAAATTTTGAGGGGTCACATTTCGATCATACTGAGCTTTAATATGTTTTGCATGAGATTCGATCGCTAATGCAGCATCGCGTCGATTCTCATCTTGCTGAGCCAAGTATAACAAACGTCTTTCCTCTTCGTAAGTGGCTGGAAGTAATTCGATGGCCATTCGCAATGACGGGATTTCGTACTCAATAGGTAACACAACTTCCAAACCATAAACTAGTTGGAAAGGAGTGAAACCTGTCGACGTTTTTACTGAGGTTCGATACGCCCAAAGCGCTGAAAATAACATGTTGTGCCAATTTGACCGTTGAATCCCAATGATTCGTCGGATCATGATGACTAGAACTTTGTTGATGGCTTCAACCAGGCCATTAGCTTGTGGATAATAAGGAGTTGAACTGTTGTGACGCAAGCCAAGTTGGCCTGTAAGTTCAGTCATCATAATGTTTCGAAAATGACGCCCATGATCAGTGATAATCGCTTGTGGAACACCAAACCTAGCAATTATATGATTGAATACGAAAATCACAGCTGTTTTGTTGTCTGCCTCAAATGTAGGCATCGCCTCGGCCCACTTGGTAAAATGATCTACCGCAAGGATAATATACACATGCCCCCCGGCCGAGTGAGGGTTACATGTAATAAAATTGATACCCCATCTGGAAAAAGGACCACCGACAATGATAGGGTGAAGAGGAGTAGGTGGAACGCGCATCTTTCGATAAATTTTTTGGCAGTTGTGGCATTTTCGGACCGCAATAATACAATCTTTAAACATAGACGGCCAAAAATAGCCAGCGTGCAATATCTTTTGGGCTGTGGCATACCCAGACATATGACCACCACACACTCCAGAGTGACAGTAATTTAGGACCCTCTCAGCTTCCTCATGAGTCAAACAACGTCGAAAAACAGAGTCCGCCCCTCGACGATAAAGAGTATCTCCAATAATTTTGAATTGTTGGGACTAGAATCAGATTTTTTGACGGTCCGATCGTGAAATATCTGGCCGAAAGGATTGGGTTTGGAGATAAACGATGATATCCCCGTACCACGGATCTAAAGTGCTGCTTAGAAACAAGGATTCGTCCGTAATGGGCTCCTCTGCCACAGTTTCCGTGTCGGCACGCAGGAAGTCACACATTAATTCCGCAAAAACTAATGATTTGTTTGACTTAGACTTTTCAAACTCCAAGTCGAACTCCTGCAGGATGACAATCCATTTGGAGTACTTGCCCCCCAGCAATTGCTTGGTCAAAATATAGATCATAGGGTTGCAATCAGAAATAACTATAGTCTTACGTAGTAAAATGTAATGAGGAAAACGTTGGACAGCTTGAACAACTGCCAATGCCAATTTCTCCACATGTGAGTATTTTAGCTCAGGTGGATTTAACGTTCAACTAAGGTAATATATCACATGTTCAATATCGAATTCGTCTTCCTGAACTAACACCATTCCGATGGTGGAATAGGAAGCGACGAGATACAAGAAGTAGTCCTGGTTGTAGTTGGGAGGATGCAATAACGGTGCATGGGTCAACGCGTGTTTTAGTGCATCAAAAGATTTCTCATCTATCTCATCCCAAAAGAATGAAGTATTCTGCTTCAACAACCGGGTAAAACTCTTTGTGATCTCGGCATAGTTAGGGATGAATCGACGTAAAAAGTTCGCTTTCCCTTGCAAACTTTGGAGTTGGCGAAGACTCGAAGGAGGAGGCAATTTGATAATGGCTTCAACCTTTGAGGGATCGACACGAATGCCGGCTTTCGAAACAAAAAACCCCAGTAATTGACCCATTTCAATACAGAAAACACACTTGTGGGGGTTCAACCTAATCCGATAATGCCTACACCTCATAAAGATTGCTCTTAAATGGACGAGATGATCAGCTCGATGTAATGAATGAGCAGGCAAGTCATTGAGATAGGGTTGCACAATGTGTTTGATATCATGAAAAGCATAAGGCATGGCCCGTTGAAAAGTTGCTCCGACCTTCTTAAGCCCAAAAGGTAATTTGCAATAAGCAAATGTCCCCCATGGACAAATGAATGTCGTCTTTGGTTGATCAGCAGGTAGAATATTGATTTGATTGTATATGGAAAAACCATCCATGAAGGAGAAAATTTCGCTGCCGGCACAATCATCAATGATTTGATCGATATAGGGAGTGGGGTAATTGTCCTTTGGACAGGCTCGATTAATGTCCCTATAGTCGATACATATTCTTATTGTCCCTTGCTTTTTGTTAACAGGAACAATATTCGATACCCAATCCGTTAATGGGATTGGATAAATGAAACCTGCTTTGAGTAATGTTTCAACTTCTGCTTTAATTGCAGCAGCTTTTCTTGGGTGAATCTGACGCAAACGTTGGCAGACGGGTTTAGAATCCGAGTAAGTTTTGATTTCATGAACTACAATTGTGGGGTCAATACCTGGCATTTCCTCATATGACCAGGCAAACACATTGCAAAATTCTTGAAATAGGGCCTTATATGTTTGAATTTCATGTTCCGTACAAGAGGCACCTATATGAACGTTTTCAACAATTCTAGGCTTAACTGAAATGTCAAGGGGAATAGTTCGAGAAATATTTCCCAAGTTTAACTTGGAATCGAGATGTTTCATTGGATTCTGAGCATCCTTGACATATTCAGTCGTAAAAATTGATGAAAAATCATTTTCAAAACGATCACCCTCGGGTAAAAACGAAGATCTGCGACGAAGATCTTCCCATGGTAACTTATCGATGCATAGGATTTCACGAATTTGCTCATCAGTTTAAACAAGTTCAGAAAATGCTATTGAATCCAAGTTCGATGTCGAAAGTGATTCCCCATGGACCACATTCATTAAGTCGATTTGGGTTGATGTTGTTTCTGAACTGCACGGTTTGATACGCAAGTTCATACAGACTCATGGGCATAAGAGTACCAAATGAGCCGATCTCAGATTCAGAAGGTATGATCCAAGGATCATCATTAACAGTGGTACCTGATGAAATCATATGAATGGTTGCAGTAGAAGACGACGCATTGATATGAGGAAAAGGAAAAGTGCCTAGTAAACCAAAATCTTTAACTAGTCCTACTCCAACATCCTTATATGGGATCGTCGCTTTACCAACATGTTGAATGCTCTCAGCAGAGGCTGGGTCGGATGAAAAGTAAGACAGCTGGTCCAAGGTTACGATCTTTCCATTTTGAGGGAACTTGATAAGTCGAAAGACCGATGAAACGACAACTGTCATAGCGTAAGAACAACTACGACCCAAGAGAAGGTTGTAATCTAGAGGGGCATCAACCACCTCCACATCTAGATTAACGATTGTACCTTCAACCCCTATAGGTAAATCCTGTAGAATGCCAAAAGGATGAAACCCACGGCCATCAAAGGCCTTTAGAATCGTCGGGGATTGATTTAGTGAAGGAGAACCAAGCGATCTCCAACACTGTATCGACATAATACAGTGGAAGCTCCCTCATCAATCACAGTCCTATGAACAGGTCTGTTTTTGACTATCACTGGAATCTGGATAGCCATTTGATGAGGTAAGCATGGTGCACTATTTTCTAGATCGAAGATTATAAGGTTCGGGTCCTGAACGTCAACAACTCCTATAGCCGACAAAAGTAATTTACGCTATGCTGGACATGATTGCAGCACTTCCAAAGCTGACATTGCTGAGGGTGAAACATCTAAATCCTCAACAATGTTATAGTTTTGAGCCGCTCTCACATGTGGATTGAAAGCAGACTTTCGAAGTATACCCTTGGCGGGCGGTTTGATTACTAAGTCTGGATTAGGTTTCTCGATCTGTAGTGGATCAGAACCGGGAGCTGAGGTTGATGGATTCGAATGAGAAGATTCTACTTCTTTACCATCAACAGGACTTTTACTGCCATAATCTTGCGACCGAGTCGCAATCCTAACATGGGACATCATCAATATGGGTTCTTCATTGGCACTGGAAGACGAACCTATCATCTTACTCCCTTGATTTGGAAAAGGATCCTTTAAAACAACAGGAGTTTGGGAACCTTTGACAATTTTCGCAACCTCTGCACGATGAGGGAAGTTTCTTGTAAAATGTTCTTCATCACAAATAAGACAAGGATAACAAGGTTTGCGTTTTTCATCAGTTGATTCTGCTTTTTCTGGTTTCTCTTTCGAATTCTTATCCGTTTTATTCTTCTTCTTCCCTTTCTTCTTACCACCGGTTTTTGATTTAGCTGTAGATGACTCTACAACATGAATATCGGCAGAAAGTTCCGCGGAAGAATCTGCTGTCGGGGAATGTGGCAAGGTTATGATGAGAGAAGAATTCTTGGAAGACTTCTTCTTACTTTTGGTATTAACCGTACCAATCATACCATTAGCGGTATGAGACCCTGAAGGAGCTGCAACGATTTGATTTTGTTTGGGTAGATCGGGGATTTTCTCGTGTAACGTACCTAAGTATAAACTAAGTCAAGGTACTGTGCTTGAGAAATTACTTGCTCCTCGGTAACATCTCCGGCTTTAGCCACATCCTCAGTGATCTTGGGCAGTAAAGATTTTACAAACCATTCAGCTAGGATCTGATCCAGGATAAAAACTTTCACTAAACGCCGTCGACGTCTCCATTCATGAATATGATCTGAAATGTAAGTGGATGTTGACTGCTTTAACGAAGTTAATAATTTCGTGCCATTGTCATATTTGACCGGCAACTGAAAATGAGTTAAAAACGAAGTAGCTAACTGACTAAAGTTATAAAAAGTGGCTCGCGGTAACTCAATGTACCACTTGGCCGCAAGACCAATGAGAGTGTGCTGGAAAAGTCGTAAACGAATTGAATCATCTGAAATGGAATTAGACGCACACCAGAGGTGATAATTCATCACATGGTTCGACGGGTCCTCTCCTGGCTTACCTTCGAACTTAGGAATATCACTGGGCAACTTATGCGGCATTGGCGGCCAATACTAAAGATAGTTAATTGGATCGTTCGTAAGGTGCTTCAAGTCAGGCAAGTCCAAAGTTGCGATAAAAAGTAACTGACGATTAGGGTCCGTAAAACTCTGGGTCTGCAGGCCAGCCCCAGGAGGAGGACATCCAGGATAACTAGGAATTGGAATTGCATTTGGGATATTTTGTCCTCCTAGAAAACCAGGATTAACCGGACCATACTGGGGTTGCTGAGGTTGTTGATATGTATACCCAGGGTACGGTTGATACTGATAGAATGGTTGCTGCATAGCAGGACCATATTGGTATTGTCCTTGGTACGGTTGTTGATTAAACTGAGGTTGAGTGGTGACAACTGTACTTCCTACAGGCATCTGAACAGAAGTGTGGACCGTGGGTCCAGACTGAGGTAAAGATGTCTGAGGAGTAGATGCAGGGACAGTAGAAACCGGAGCTGTCGATACTCCAGAAGAAGGTGGGGTAGATGCAGTAGATGTTGCAGTAGTTGTAGCAGATGTTTGAGGCAGAGTACGAGGTGTACTAGGCCCAGACTGAGAAACTACAAAAGGTGCAGAAGTTTGAACAGTAGACTGGACAAGTTGCTGGGGTGAACCAGAAACCAAGGGTTGTCCAGTTTGAGATGACAACTGCGCATTCGGTTGCAAAAACTGTTGGGATTGAGATGGATCCCACACTAAATTCGTTCCGGGGTATGGACCCATAACAGGTTGAGGATATTGAGGACCATAACTAGGTTGAGGGTAGGGTTGATAATATGATTGACTTGAAGGTGGTTGGTAACCTTGAGTTGGGTATTGACCTTGGGGTTGATATCCCTGAGGCACGTACTGATACTGGGGTTGACCTTGAGGTACATATTGATATTGGGGTTGACCTTGAGGTACATATTGATATTGAGGTTGACTTTAAGGTACATATTGATACTGAGGTTGACCTTGAGGTACATACTGAGTTTGGGTTTGACCTTGAGGAATGTACTGTCACGTAGGTATGTATTGTCCTTGAGGTTTCTCCCCAGGCGCAAACTGAGTACCTTGAGGTTGCCCCCCAGGCATATACTAGGTACCTTGAGGTTGCCCCCCAGGCACATACTGGGTACCTTAAGGTTGCCCCCCAGGCGGAGACTAGCCACCTTGCGGTTGAGGATTGGGAATAGAACCTGACGTCATGAGAATATCTTCTACACTCAACGGTTTAGTACCATTATTTCCAATTAATAAATTTTGTTCAATAGGTTGAGGAGATGCTCCCGAGAAAGTACCAGAAATGGACTGATACCCAGCGGAAACAGAAGGACCGTTGTATAAAAAGGCTTCCGGAGATTGAGAAAACATGGACAACTGTTTGGACATATTCAACAGACGATAGTAACCTCTAGGTGTTGGGTGATAAGAAATAAGAGATTGAGAAAACATGGACGACTATTTGGACATATTCAACGGAGGATAGTAACCTCTAGGTGTTGGGTGATAAGAAATACGAGGTGGTGAAAAACTTAGCCTCGGGTTTTCCAAAAAATCAGTGAATGAAAGATACCAAGCATTGCTCCTAGGTGGACTGTAAAAGATTGATTCACGCTCCCTAAGGTCTAAAACAGGTCGATCTTCTGAAATAGGGATGCCTTCTTCGTTTTCCGAAATAGCAAGTTCTTCAATAGCTATTAGTCCAGAAGGAAGATTTTGGGTAATTATCGCTTCTACCCTAGGTGAACTAGGGCCACTAGAAGCTGGAGAAGCAAACCCTGATATTGGAGTAGCAGCAATTTCAGATTCGGGTTCAGATATTTCAGGTTCTTCACCTATATCACTAGTAGATGAAACACTACTAGTAACTTCTGAAATGGATACAGGCTGCGTACTATAATATGCTATTAACGCTGAAAAATCAGGATATCCCACCAAAGCAGATTCTCCTCTTTCAGGTGACCCGCTTCTACTATCTCTAGGAGTTACCAGGGCCCGTAGCCCTTCAAGCTGGCTTGGTGAAAAATCAAGAGGTTGGCCTCGAAGTCTATGGGACTTCCTCGGTAATTCAGCCACGGTTAAAAACTTTTAACTACTTCACAGGAAAACAAAGTAAAATCTCAATGAAAACCACCTAAAGCCTCTAAAGAACCAAACAAATTGAATCACATACCTAAAGAATCTAGGAGATCAATCACACACAAACAATAACTTTCCGTACCGAAAACTCTAGTTGGTGATGAAATCCAACATCCCAGAATTGAATACAGAAATAGTGGTTGGCACAATTACCCCAACAACCTGCTTAATGAATAGACTGGCAAAAGTTTCTCCACTAAACCGTCTCGAGTGAAGAGAACCCCCCAGAAAATCCAAGTGAGTTTAGCCGACGTCTGCTCCAGGTACAATGGGATCTTCCCGCCACCGTCACCTTAGGAAGAATCCAATAGAATATGGTCACTATGGTTACCAACAGAAACAAATATACCTTGGGGAACAATCCACGATCCGATACGCATGCAAGGGCAGAGTAACAAGCTCAATCCCCTTGAAGGCTCCTTGACATAAACCAAGGTTTACCAACAGGTGACCCCAGGTTCCACGACAATGGTTAATCCGAGGTTTACCGTTTTTAATATGTGAATATCTGGCGTTGTTCCCAATGAGGAAGGATTGATTCCCACACTGGTTTGGACACGATCTCGTGCTTCTTCTTTAAGAGGAGCTTTCCCAGAGCATAGATGCAACAATTGGATTTATCTCCTACCGCAAGATACAACTACTTGTTTTTTTTACTGCCTTGGAGAGTTAAGTACTCCCTACTCCAAGACACTAGCCTAAGCTATGTTGGTGTAATAGAGCCCTCGAAATAAAAATATTTCTAGATTAATTTTACTTTAAGTGTTATTTTTATTGGTTTTTGATTAAGTCAAGAGGAGCGGAGATGAAACTCGTGGTGTGAAGACTTGAATCAAAATCACTAAAAAGATGCACTTAAGATGATAAAACAATCTTTTCTCTTCAATGAACTTCTAGCTAGGAAAGAGTTTTAGAATGAAAATGCGTGTAAACGCAAATCTTTCTTAACAAACAAATTGAAAGAAGAGTTTTTGTTCCAATGCACTCAACTCGAGACAACAAGTTATTTTCACAAGAATTTCCCTTTTCATTCAAATGCTCAAATCCTACCAAAACAAACCTTTTCAAAAGAGATTTTTGTATTTTTATAAAAACACTCAAAACTATGACTAAAGAAAATCTTGAGAAAACTATGAATAAAGCAAATCTTAAGATCTACAAACTATAAAAAACTACTTGAAGTAAAAGCTTACAAAATGTTTTGTTTTTTAAGGATGTTTTACTTGGCGATAAGCAAACCAAGGACTAACTTGTCCAGAATCACAAATCAGTCAAAAAACAAGTAATTTTTGTTCTCTTTGTAAAAATGAAATCCAAACTTTTAACACAAGCTTTTCGAAGTTTTGCAAAGAGAAAACACAAGATGGATTCCTCAACAAAGGTAAATTTTGCAAATGGTCAGACTCATAAGAAGGCTAGTAAAAACCAAGGTGATCTGAGGCTTCTATGCTTCTAAGCTCTGAGGTACTACACGACCAAAATGAAAATCAAGACCGGCAACCAAAACTTCTAGGAATTTCACCTAAAACCCTAACACCAATGAAATTAAACCAAGGAAAGCTTTTAACAAGTCACATGCAGGTCTGGGCAGAGGATAACAACATCTAAACCAAAATAAAACTAATTGAAAGAGTAAAATTTGAATTTTTCAAAATTTTAGCAGGGTTCGCAGGCTCAGACTTTACACAGGTGCGTGCACGCTTTGTGTGCAAAGTAAACATGCGTAGAAGTACACACTGTGATACAAGCATAGGGTGCGAACTTTTCCTAAAGTTATGAAAAGCAAAAACAAACCTAGATCCACTAAATCCACCCAATTCC
>APFE031369305.1:0-14309 GCA_000404065.3 Pinus taeda
TAAAGAAATGGAAGTATCGTTGTAGAGGAGAAAAGACCGTCATTATTTGCTTTGTGAAGCAGCCCTGGAAAGCGTGAGGAGTCAGTCTAATAGGTCTAGAAGAGATATGAAGAGTGAGAAAAAGTGGATCGATTAAAAGTTTGGTAACTGAGAGTTAGCAGTAAAGTGTTGTTAAAGGTGGAGCATAGTGATAGATGCACATGAATCCCTTGAATTGGTGGCAGAAAGAACAAGGAAGATTGCGCGGAAGAAGAAGAATTAGGTGAATTGGTTGCTAATGAATATCATTGAGAGACAAAGACGTGGGACAGAGGTCACATACTTTCCAGGTGTGGTTGATGTTTTTTTTCTTATTCGCCTTCCTGTTGGTGATTTCAGTGTTTGATATCGGTCCATTCTAATGGTGTTCATGATTATCATTATTCAAATGTAGTTACGCAACAACTAGGAGTTTTCGATATTTATGGAGTAAAATATGAAGTCATTGCCCTCTCCATTCAATTATGTGCACCCTTTCACTCAAGTCTGGAGGCACCAAATATCCCATTTGATCCACTAGTTGCATAATTCATACCCAATTCCAAACCAGTTGACTGACATTTTTTCGTGTTGCGTTCCTTTCAGTTCGAAATAGAAACCTAGTAGCATTCTCAAATCGAATTGTCGGTTGCAGTGGAATATATAGAGGCAAAGAAGGGAGAATAAAGTGACAAAAAATTACTACCTATAAGTCAGATCTAGGAGCTGTTGAATGAATTAATATTGATTGTTGTTAAACAGTAAATAAAGAAACAATAAATGAATGGCAAATGAATTGCTCCAGCAATTGTGACAGATGATTGTATGGCTAATGAATTGATCCAGATGTAGAGGTGAGAAATTTTCTTATTATGTTTCTTATGTATAAGTTGAATATAGTCATAATGCCACAATAGATAAGAAGTTGACATATTAAGCATTGATTATAGAAATATAAAATCAATGAATGAAAAGAAATTGTGGTTAGAAGAACTAATTTGGTATATTGAAGACAAGTTATAAGTTCAAATCCTTGTAGAGACATTTTTTGGAAGTTGCTTAAATATGCCACAGATAGGAGGTGTTTTTGAGATGTGGCTGATTTTTTTGATTGAAATGGTGACATTGGCAACAAGATATGCTTGAATTATTTTCACCTTAAAAGTTGTCGGTTGGGCATTTTAAAGTTTAGTTTTGTTGAATTTATATTGTAAACTGCTGGCATACTTTTGGTTTAAGTATTTGTGAAGTGGTTTAGGAGGAAGCAAGTAGTGGTGTTGGCTTATTATATTATTGGTTTTATGTACTTGAAGGTCTGCCCTTCATCTCTTATTATACCGACCATTGTTACTTGTCGAATTATGTAGTAAAAGAGTGCATTTTCGGTGATAGCGGAAACATGTTTTTTCAAAGTTGATTGCTGGAGAAAATGACCAAACTCGATGATGTGTTACAATTATTGAACAGTTTAATGTCATCTACTATTTATAAAAGTGTCCAAGTCAGCAAGGACACACTCTTTGACATCCAAACATGTTTGCAAAATCCTAAAAGAAAAATTGAATTCTTGGTTCTAGAATCCAGTTTCAGTGAGATGAACTACATGAATTACAAAATAATAATTATGAACTTGTTCTTGTTCATAACAAAATTTTGTTTGAGCTTGATCATTAGTTAGAGAATGATTAGAGTAATGAAGTGATTTCAAAACAAAATTTGGGTGCAGCGGAAAGCCGTGTTCAGGCAATTGTATGCAAGAGTTATTTTCATACGGATGTGAAGCCTATCGTTACCAAAAATTTTATAAGACCATGGGAAATATTACACACAATAAACATAGAACTGGTTTTGGTATCAATAAGGATACTTTAGATTTATCGTTTCACATTACACATTTTAGATTTTACTAAACATATACAATTCTGAAGTGCTAGATTTATGGATTTTGTTGTCCCAGAACAAGTTGATAGATGCCAACGAGTTGATAAAAAGCATTTGAGAAGTGTTTTTAGGAGGAATACGGAAGTGGCATTTCCTTATTGTATTACTGGTTTTGTGGACTTGAAGGTTTGCCTTTCATCTCTTATTATACCGACCATTGTTACTTATCGAATTATGTTGTAAAAGGGTGCATTTTCGGTGGGAGCAAACACCTCTTTTTTCAAAGTTGATTGTTGGAGAAAATGACCAAAATCGATGAAGTGTTATAGTTATTGAACAGTTTAATGTCGTCTACTATTCATAACAGTGTCCAAGTCAAAAAGCACACACTCTTTGACATCCAAACATGTTTGCAAAATGCTAAAAGAAAAATTGAATTCTTGGAGCTAGAATCCTAGTTTTAGCGAGATGAACTACATGAATTCCAAAAGAAGAATTCTAAACCTGTTCTTTCTCAAAATAACATTTTGTTTGAGCCTGATCATCATTGAGAGAATGATCCTAGTAATGAAGTGATTTCAAGAGAAAATTTGGGTGCAACGGAAAGTCATGTTCAACCAAGTGTATGCAAGAGTTATTTGCATACACATGTGAAGCCTATTGTTACCAAAACTTTTATAAGACCATGGGAAGAGATTACACACAATAAACATAGAACTGGTTTGGGTTTCAAATAAGGATATTCTGGATGTATCTTTTCACATTTTAGATTTACTAAACCTATACAATTCTGAAGCGTTGGATTTATGGATGGTGTTGTTCTAGAACAAGTTGATAGATGCCAACAATGCAACAGAGTTCGACATGTGAAAGATCAATGTTTTGATGAAAGCGAAATCAACATAAAATAGATGTTCCCAAAATAATACTACTGCAAGAGAGAAGCTAAATTTGAGATGGATTGCTTCTTGGGATTAGATGAAAATACCCAATAAGATTTACAGGTCATACCGAAGAATATGTTCGAGAGTGATGAGCAGCGTTGCAGTGATGAAAAATATTTCTCACCCTACATCCGACAAGGGGGGAATTGTTGATGGTCTACTACAGGCTCAAGTTCGAGATGTCAAGCAAGCTTGAGTCAGAGTTGAGTTGATTGAGCACTTCCATATTTGGAATTGCTCGAGGAACTGCTATGATAGTTCTAGAGTTTGTGGTCACTTTAAAACCACATTTTTTGTTGTTCTAAGAATTGCTATGAAGACTCTAGAGTTGGTGTTGGTTGACACTTTGAGTTCTCCTATATTGGTTTGTGGTCATCCTAAGAAAACCATTTTTGAGAGACATTCAACTCTCGGGTGAGATGCACTTTTTTTCATTTTGAGCTCTAATTCTTGGACTTTGGTACATCCATTCGGATTCAGGGGGAATGTTAGACAACTAATCTTCGTGATTAAAGATTGGGTTAGTTTGGGTAGTTATTGGAGCCCAAGAAGACCCTAGAACTAATTCAACTATTTCTTGTATGTATTAATATGTACACATTGTACATCATTGTTTGAGATCAATTAATATACATTTTATTTGGTTTCCAGTTTGTGTGTCTTACATTTCTGAGTGCAAAATAGGAGGAAAGGTTTACACCTCTAGAGATTTGATTCCTCTTAACTCTTGGTAGATCCTAAATTAAGATGCATCTATGCTAGTTTTGAGCAACACAATAATAAAATGTTTTAACTATAAGTTTTTTTTTTTGTTAATATTTTATAGTTAACATTCGAGTATCTTAGTTATGATTCACATTCTCTTTCCTCATATTCATAAATACAAAACATATATGCCTAGGATATAATCTCTCTCACAAATATATACATTAATATTTCTAATCTCTCTTTCCACACACACACACACATATATAGAATTAGAGAGTATCTATAAATAAAATAAGAATTCTTTGGCAATTTTTATATAAATATATTAGATGTTAATTTTTTTTGCAGCACATGCATGTTGAAATATTTTATTAATAATCTATATTAATTTTTTTTATTGATATTTTTTATATGTTATATGTCAACTTGATATTAAGGAAAAAAGTCAATTTAAATTACTTTATTTTTCTTTATATAAAATTGATATAAAATTATGTTATTCAATGTGAATATTGAAATATTTTTTATGGTTATTATTAAAAAAAAATTGTGATTAATATATTTTTGTTTCCAATATTATATGTGAACTTAATATAGAATGAATTACACATAATGTAATATCAATAATATTATTTTTTATGTTATCTATTAACTTCATATTAACTAATGAGCTTTGAAGTGAAACTGGATGGTGGTCTACTCCCAAGACTCCCTGGGATGATATAATCTATCAAATTTACGATACTAAGAAGGTGGAATATTTTTCCTTTTACACTACGTGGACAGTGGTCTACTCCCAAGACTCCCTGGGATAATAGAATCTGTTAGATTTGTTATACTAAGAAGGTGGAAGATGAAAAACACTTCCTTTTTCGTTGCTGACTCTTACTCATGTCCGCTCTCAATTCACTAACATCTCCACACTTTCAGTCACTATAGCAATCTTAGATTTGCGATACTAAGAAGGTGGAAGATGAAAAATACTTCCTTTTACACTGCCTGGACGGTGGTCTACTCCCAAGACTAGCAATCTTGGACTACTTCTTTCTCTTCTTTTTTATCACAGAAACAAGATTTTGAAGAATCACACTTAATTTTTTCTTTTTCTTTTCGTGCAGTCCAATAAACCACATTGATCCTAGTGAAAGTTAATCATCATCATTATTATCACTATACAAAATTAATATAAAATTAAAATAAAAATTAATTTTTAATTTATTAGCTAAAATATTATTTTAGTATTTTAAATATAACATTATGCTCTCATACTCGAGTAACTGTAAACCAATTGTAGATGCCCCACAATTATCGTATCGATCCAAATTTGAAAAAAAAAGTGATAATGGACAATCGTATAAATATTATTAATATCAATGCACATGCCTTATTAAAATCACATCAAAATAAATATATCACAAGTCGAGACATGCCATCCTTGAAATTAAAAATAAAGAAAATCAATTTTATGATCAATTTTTTCACTCTCCTTAATCTTACAATCGATTGGAGGATACCTCACCGCAAGTAAAATGTCTGCATTCGATCTGGGATAGTTTCTCCATTTTATTACATATTCTGACAATGTATCAAGCACTGCATAGAGTGTGAAGAGCAGGCGTTGTGAAGGTGCCATCCAAAAATAATTTGGCGATTTCTCCATAAGCGACATCTGTCAAATGAACTCCATCCCAGTTGAAATATTGTGCAGGATTTGCACAGGGAACTGCTGACTTTACGCCACAAGGGACTGTTTGAGCTAAGATGCACAACAAATTAAACATAAACTCAACAAATAAAATCAAGCACAGGAGACACAACAATTTAACGTGGTTCACCCAACCAATCTAGGCTATGTTTACCAAACATAGGCATCGGCAATTTTTATTAATCAAACAGGAGATTACATAATTAATTAAATCTTCACAAACTCTCACCATCAAAACAATCCGTATGGATACCTGTTTTATAGCAAGGAGAATCTAACTGCCTTATAAATCCTCTCACATCAAATATAGGATGCATTAACTCTCTCCCAAAAACCCGGAGCTAATCTAGCAACAAATTCCTATTGTTGTCACATACTGAGATTTTTTGCCTATTTTAATGAAACAGAAAATCTCAACAATCTCCACCTTGACAACAATTGGCCTGATACCCTGTTTGTTTATTATTTTACCTTTTCTGCAAGCCAAGAGAAGCCGAACACCAACGTAGCTTCTCTAACAAAACTGGTTTCGTGAACATGTCTGCACAATTCTCCTTTGTATGCACCTTTTCTAGAGAGACTCCCCTTTTAGTGATAACCTGTCTTACAAAATGGTACTTGATCGGTATATGCTTTGATTTACTATGATAGGCTGGATTCTTAGCCAAATGTAGTGCACTTTGACTTTCACAAAATAACTTCATGTTGTCCTGCAACCTACCAAATTCACCAAACAAACCTTTCAACCAAATCGCTTCTTTGCAAGCATGAGAAGCAGCAATGTATTCTGCTTCAGTAGTGGATAAGAAACAATGTTCTGTAGCTTTGACATCCAGCTAATAGCTCCACCTGCAAGAGTAAAGACATACCCTGATGCTGACCTTCTCTTATCCAAATCACCTGCAAAATCGGAATCAACATATCCGCAAAAACATTCACTACTCTTATTGTAAGTGATACAATAACTACGTGTGCCTCTCAAATATCGAAGCACCCATTTCACTGCTGACCAGTGTTCTTTACCCGGATTTGCCATATACCTGCTGACAACCCCAACTGCATGTGAAATATCTGGTCAAGTACAAACCATCACATACATTAAATACCCTACTACATTGGCATATGGAATTCGAGACATATAATCCTTTTCTTCATCTGTATTAGGACATAAACTCAAAGAAAGCTTAAAATGGGAAGCTAAAGGGACTGACACAGGCTTCACATTATTCATACCAAAACTCAAAAGTATTTTCTCAATATACTTCTATTGTGATAGCCATAGCTTACCATTGCTCCTGTCTCTGAAAATCTCCATGCCCAAAATCTGTCTTGTTGCTCCTAGATCTTTCATATCAAATGTCCTAGCCATCTGAGCCTTCAACCTGTTGATTTCTTCTATGCTTTTGCTTGCTAAAAGAATATCGTAAACATACAATACTAAGATAATGAATATGCCATTTTTAAATTTCTTAAAATAAACACAATGATCATATTCACTTCTAACATATTTCTGACTCAACATGAAAGAATCAAACTTCTTATACCACTATCGAGGTGACTGCTTCAGGCAATATAATGACTTCTTGAGCCTACAGACAAATTTCTCATTGCGATGCTGAACAAACCCTTCCGGTTGTTCCATATAAATTTCCTCATCTAAGTCTCCATGTAGAAATGCAGTCTTAACATCTAATTGCTGCAACTCTTAATCAAGCAAAGCCAATAATGCTAACACAATTCTAATTGAAACAATTTTAACCACTGGTGAAAAAATCTCATGAAAGTCAATGTCGGCTTTCTGAGAGAACCCTTTTGCAACCAGCCTCGCTTTGTACCTATCTTCCGTATCATTCACACCCCGTTTCAGCTTGAAAACCCATTTACACCCCAAAGTTTTCCTGTCTTTCAGAAGCTCAACCAGATCCCATGTGCCGTTCTTACCTAAGGCCATCATTTCGTCCTTCATGGCTGCTTTCCACTTGTCACTTTTCGAACCTTCTATTGCTTCCTGATAGCACAGAGGTTCATCTTCATTAGCAGTAAATGAAACTGAAGAAACATAATCATCATACCTTCTCGGTGGCCGTTTGATTCTTGTCGACCTCCTTAAGGACGTTTCCGGCGCTTCCTTGATTGGCTGACTACCATCTATAGGAACTTCTTGATGATCAGTATCTCAAACCTGTTCATGATCTAAACCTGAACCCTGTTCATGTTCTGATTCTGAAACCTGTTCATGACTAGTATCTGAATTATGGTCATCATGACTATCATTAGAAATGCTATCAAACTAAATGTGCTGAAAGTCAGATACATCATCCTGTTTCAATCAACTATCTACATCTAACTGTACAAGAGAGGATTCATTAAACTTTACATCTCTGTTGATGATGATTTTGCAGGGAGTAGGATCCCACAATATATATCCCTTTGTTCCAACACCATACCCAACAAAGATATACCTTTTAGACTTTGGATCTAACTTAGTTCGCTGATGTTTAGGCACTAGAGCATATGCATCACAACCAAACACTCTGAGTTTAGAATAGTCACAAGGGTGTCCTTTCCATACCTCTTGCGGAATCTTGCAGTCTATGGCCGTCGATGGAGATCGGTTTATCACATAACAAGTTGTTGCCACCACTTCCGTCCACGACTCCTTTTGCAACCCGGCGTTACTCAGCATACTCCTTGCTCTCTCGAGAAGAGTCCTGTTCATGCGTTCATCAACTCCATTTTGCTGAGGAGTATAAATCGTGGTCTTATGCCTCTCGATCCCTGAATCCTTGCAATAGATGTCAAACTCCTTGGAAGTAAACTCACCACCATTGTCAGTTCGTAAACATTTTATTGTTCTACCAGTGCTGTTTTCTACCAATGCTCTAAACTGCTTGAAAACTGAAAACACATCAGACTTTCTTTTCAACATGTAGACCCAAACCTTCCTAGGAAAGTCATCAATGAATGATACAAAATAAGACGAACCACCATATGAGGTTGTAGGGGCTGGTCCCCAAACATCTGAATGGATATAATCAAGTATGCCTTTACTAGTATGTTTGCCTGTTTTAAACATTTGTTTACTTTGTTTTCCAAACAGACAATGCTTACAGAAATCTAATTTTCCAGACTTCAGGTTTGGAAGTAACTTGTTTCGGTCAGCCAAAATTTTCAATCCTCTTTCACTCATATGCCCCAATCTTTGATGCCATAAGTGAATGGAACTACTTTCATGTTCAGACACAGACACATGATCTGACCCAGTTCTACCTTCTAACTGAAATAGATTTCCTACTTTCTTAGCCTTCATCACTAGTAAGATACCTTTATAGATTTTCATAACTCCACCTTGAATTACAGTTTTATACCATTTGAATCAAGTGCTCCTAATGAAATCAAATTTTTTCTTAACTCTGGTACATGCCTTACATAGTTAATATTCTAGTTGTCCCATCAAACATTTGTAGTTGTATGCTCCCAATCCCCACAATATTACATGTTACATCATTACCCATGTACAAAACTCCATCATTAATTGATTTATATGTCTTAAACCATTCTTTATGGATACACATGTGGTTAGATGCACCGGAATCTAACAACCAATGTTGATCATGATTTGACACATTAACTGATAATACTTCATCACTCATAACTGAACCATATGTCGAACCTGTATCTGTCGTATTTGCCTCCTTCTTCTCTGTCGAAGACTCTGCTTTTGAAGTTTGCTGCTGTCACTTCCAGCAGTCCTTCTTTAAATGCCCTGACTTGCCACAAAACCAGCACTTTAGCTTACCCTTCTTCCCTTTCGACTTTGAACGTGAGTCGCTCGGCTTCCTGGGGCGTCTTTCTTTCGAACGACCTCTAACCATCATAGCTTCTGATGTAGAGGTTTCGAAATGCGACTTCCTCCTTGTTTCTTCCGATAATAAGGATGCAACTACATCATCAAACTCAATAGTTTCTGATGAACTAAGACTTATAGAAGTAACAAAATGATCCCATGATTCAGGCAATGAGCACAATAAAGTAATAGCTTTATCCTCGGATAGAATTTTTACTTCTATACTTTGTAATTGCACAAGAAGAGTATTAAAAGAATTTAAATGATCAACAATTGATGTACCTTCCTTCATTCTCAAACCGTACAACTGTCGCTTCAGGAGAATCCTATTGGTTAAGGATTTGGTCATGTACAGTTTCTCCAGTTTCGTCCACAAACCAGCAGCTGTTGTCTCCGACACAATATTAAACAGGACATCATCAGCCAGACACAATAGAATAGCACTTATTGCTCTTTCATCCATCTCGGCCCACTCGCTATCTGTGATGTTGTAAGGCTGTTTGGCCTTGCCCAACAATGCCTTTGCCACACCATGTTGAACAAGAAAATCATGCATTTTTACCTTCCAGATCTCAAAATTATTCTTGCCATTGAATTTCTCAATTTCAAACCGAGCACTTAGAGTTTTCGCCATTTGTATCAACAAAAAACACAATAATCTCCAATATCCAGCTAGCAATAAAAAAATTGCCTATGCCTCTGTACTTTTTCCTTTAAAAAAAAACTGCCCTTTTGCACTTCACACAAAAAAAATTCTTGTTTGCAGTAACTCAACTTTGACTCTATCCTAACTTAAGTTTACCTAACAAACTCTTTCAATATTCTCACAAAAAACCGGAAAAATATGATGGCCTGTCTATGCGTGTTCACCCAAAATTGTTTTCATATCCTTCGTCATTAAGTTAATAACATAATCAACGATACAGGACTTCATTATAAAATCATTGATGTGATTGATTGGCGTCCTTTGGAAATCAAGCGATGACGGTCTTCCAATTCAAACGCAGGGTTGGGCACGATACCTATTCCTCTACAGTTTTCCACGGATGCTCCAATGCAATTTTATTTAAGAGCACTTCAACTTTTGGAGAAGAGAAGAGAAGGCTCTTCAACTTTTGGAGATTGGACTGAAAGTGAAAGAATATGAGTTGCTCCGAAGGAACTTTAGCGACACAGGATGCTTTGGTTTTGGGATTCAGGAGCACATTGATCTGGGAATCAAGTAAGCAGCAGAAACAGCAGTCGGCGGGAACCAGCGTAGGAGAAATGGCAGCGGAGAATAAACTGAGCAACCCTATGCAGGAAATTAAGGTGCAGAAGTTGGTGCTTAACATATCAGTTGGTGAGAGTGGCGATCGACTTACTCGAGCTTCCAAGGTGCTGGAGCAGCTGAGTGGCCAGACTCCGGTTTTTTTCTAAGGCAAGGTATACTGTGAGGTCCTTTGGAATTAGGTGAAATGAAAAGATTGCCTGCTACGTTACTGTTAGAGGTCGCACCAGCAACGTAACATGTAATACGCACCAGTATTACATACACACCAGCAATGTAAAAAAACAGGCTCCATGCAATTAAAACATACCAAGTATCAACGCAGCACCGCACAACAACCCTCAGCACAGTCCGCCAGCGCTAACACCATTCACACGCAGGCAGGTTCACGCCCGCACCAGCACAGTCCGCCAGCACCAGCAGTCACGCACGCAGCGCCTCCAGTCAGCTTCTCTAGGCAGCACCTCCAACATGCTCTGATACCAATTGTTGGTCCAGGTGCACAGCAAAACACACAGTAGAATATCAAGCACATAAACACAAGAGTTTTAACGTGGTTCGCCCAACCAATCTGGGCTACGTCCACCAAACATAAGCATCAGGAATTTATTAATCAAATTGGAGATTACATCAAGAAATTCTCACAAAAACCTCTCACACTCTTAGCAAACCATCCGAATGGTTGCCTGTTATATAGCATGGAGAATCTAACAACCTCATTAACTCCCTCACATCAAATATAGGAGGCATTAACTCCCTCCCAACAAACTGGAGTTAATCTAGGACCTGAATTCTATTGTTGTCATCAGCTAAGATTTCTCCTATTTTGCTCCAAACAGAAAATCTCAACAATAATAATCATATTAACAATAATAATATATTTTTTTTGGTCATCTCCAGGGCACACCCCATTGGTTATGGAACA
Source organism: Pinus taeda (assembly GCA_000404065.3). Lineage (NCBI taxonomy): Eukaryota > Viridiplantae > Streptophyta > Pinopsida > Pinales > Pinaceae > Pinus > Pinus taeda. The sequence goes on from APFE031369305.1 coordinate 11,299, forward strand.
AGGGATCCACCTCCATGCAATTATTTGATTGCTAAAGTTTATATATATATTCACACTATCTAATTTTAAGTAGAAAAAATACAATTAAATTTTCATTATTTATAATTTCAATTTAAATTTTCATTTTTTCCTTTATAGTTTTTCCTATTTTAAATTCAAACTTATTACTTATAAATTTTCATATTTTCCTTTATATTTTATTCTCATTTTAAATTCAAGATTATGATAAAATTTTAATTCTAAATATTTATCATCAAAATATAATTAATACAAAATCAATGATAAAAAATTACTCTAATTCGATCAACCAACCAACCTTAAGTAGGGATGAATAAAGAATATGTAAAACATTAATTATAAATGTGGTAAACTTGGAACTAATCACAATTATATAAATATTAATTATAAAGTTTAATTAACATTTTATGTATTATTTATAGGTCAAATCAATGTGATGCAAACGACGCCTGAGCAACATCGCAAGATGAAGAGAAAAATGTAATCCCAGCAGCCAAGGACCATTCAAATGAAAAAGAGGAAAGCTCGTGAGCATAGTTATGAATTTGTCATCGAGGAACGTTCCAAGCTAAAGCAATATATGATATAATATATTCCTTTGGGACGTGGTAAATGTATCTTCCATGTCATCTCACTAAAGGTGCCTTCGGTTGAAAATGTAATTTCAACGCTGTCGTATTATTCCCCGAAACTACCACAGCAAAACCACAAACCACTTGGATGCATATCGGACCGCTTTTGCGTGAAGGCAGTTTCCATACACATCGTACTATTCCCCGAAACTACCACAGCAAAACCACAAACCACTTGGATGCATATCGGAACGCTTTTGCGTGAAGGCAGTTTCCATACACAAGAGCTCCCATACAATTTGGAGTTGACGCGTGGATGAGGCGTGACATCACTCTCTAACACTTTATAAAGTTCGGTTAAAAAGTAGCTTCCGATATTCTCCTCCGTCGTCTGATGTGCTCCAGCATTTTCCACCGTTGATTGTTCAAAGTTGCATACAAGGCTGCAATAAATGTAATGTGGAGTAAAATTCGGTTAAAAAGTGCTTCCGATATTCACCTCAGCGTTCGATTCCAGGAGGGAAAATCAACAGTCGACGGGCATCTCAAGTTGCATACGAACCTGCATAAAATAAATATTGCATGGAGTAGAATCAAGTTTTATTTTTGACCATACATTCATTAAATATTTGTCATATCCATAGGTGTATTTTTAATTTTCTTTTACGGCATGGGCGTAAATTAAATAGAGGCATGGGCAATGTCATATAGTTTAATTTTATTACTTTTTAATTATTCACGGGCATGGCATAAGTTTGTTTGAACTGAACAAGTAAAAACATATTGTAGTTGACCATTCTGTAAGTGAAAAATAGAATGCACAACAGTGCAGGAGCGAAGGCGAAGAAGTGAAGAAGAAAACCAGGGGGAAGCTTGTATCAGAAAAACCATGAATTGTTTTACACAGCAGTGAAAAGGGAACAGTAAGTTTTGTAAATGTAAAACCATTTTTACAGCAGTAAATGTGAATGTAGATTTTTGTTTGAACTGAACAAGTAAAAACATATTGTAGTTGACCATTCTGTAAGTGAAAAATAGAATGCACAGCAGTGCAGGAGCGAAGGCGAAGAAGTGAAGAAGAAAACCAGGGGGGGAAGCTTGTATCAGAAAAACCATGAATTGTTTCACACAGCAGTGAAAAGGGAACAGTAAGTTTTGTAAATGTAAAACCATTTTTACAGCAGTAAATGTGAATGTAGATTTTACACAGCAGTGTAAAAATCAATTGTAACAGAGGCAGAGTAATTTTTGTTAAAATGTTTTGGTGAATCCCTCTGAGTGAAAGAGGATGAATATGTATGAGTGATTTGTTTAATGAATAGAAATCTTTTATGGTGGTGCAATACTCTATTCTCGGTAAAAAAAAAATTAAAAGCTTCCCTGTGCACAAAAGATCCTAGAGTAAAGGAAACAGAGCATTGCCTCTGTGTGCTTGAATTTTTGTGTTTTGGGGATTTTGTCAGAAAAATCTCCAACAGTGGTATCAGAGCAGGTTTAGGCTCTTTGAAGGTGACAAAGAAGCTGAAGGGAGGAGTCTTTTGTTGTAGCAGTCAATTGTTTTAAAAATACATAGTCAAGAAATTGAAGCATAACTAAGGAAGCAAGGAATGGCCAGCACAAGCACTGGTATGGGTATGTTTAACACCCAGTTCCCACAGTTCAATGGGAAGAACTATGACTATTGAGAAATAACTACGAAAGCCCTGTTTGCCTGTCAAAATTTATGGGAATTAGTTCAAGATAGTTATGAAGAACCAGCAGATGAAAATGAGTTTAATAGATTAACTCAGGGAGAGAAAGATCTGTTAAAGACCAATAGGAAGAAGGACTCAAAAGCCCTTGTATTTTTGTATCAAGCAGTGGACCAAAGTGTGTTTCCAAGGATAGCAGCAACTAAGACATCCAAAGAAGCATGGCAGACCCTAAAGACAGCCTATCAAGGCATGGAGAAAGTGAAGACAACAAAACTACAGTTGCTGAGGAGAAATTTTGAGAATCTGTGCATGAAGGAGTCAGACAACATTGACTCATTCTTCACACATGTAATTGGTCTGATTACACAGATGAGGACACATGGAGAAACCATTGAAGAAAGGAGGATTGTGGAGAAAATATTGAGGGTCTTACCCTCAAAGTTTGATGCTATTGTCACCACCATTGAAGAGACAAAGGATCTCTCAAACTTTTCAGTTGATGAGCTACATGCATCACTGATAACACATGAGCAGAGATTGAGCAGGAATGAAAACTCATCTATAGAGCAAGCCTTCAAGACCCAGATGTCCTTTGGAAGAGGAAGAGGTCAAGGCAGAGGAAATAAGAGAGGAAGAGGCAGAAGCCAGAACAGAGGTGGAAGGAACAGTCCAGCGAATGCTCAAGGAAGAGGCAGCAACTCAAATCAGAACCAAGGCCAAGGCAGCA
>APFE031369306.1:0-10818 GCA_000404065.3 Pinus taeda
GCACAAACATTTCATATTGTTTTAGAAAAATATTGAGTTTAAAGATATAATTCAAATTCTAGTTACAATAATTCTGGGGACATCTCAATATTGTGTAAACCAATGGATTTGAAGTTTAATCCTTTGGTCGTGATCTGGACTATGGAAAGAATAATTTATAGGACCTAGATATATAGTGGTAGCGACCATAATCAACCTTGTGTTAATAAAATATGATACTGATTAAGTTTTCGATTTCTCCGATCCAATGAGTTAAGAGGAAAAATAATTGTAACTTAATACATAAAAACTTCACTATCTTAGTTACTAAATTAGTACTTTTTATACAACCCCATTGCAATTTAGTACTATTTAGGGGAAAAAATGCCCATAGGAATTGGTAAAAAGGTCAACCAACAGACAAATATCTAATGGAAAAATTAGCAAAAAGCAGAAACATTACAACAAATTGAATCAAGGAGGATACTGAGACTATAATCCGAATTGTTTATCAAGGAGGATATTGAGACTATAATCCGAATTGTTTTGATATGTAAATATGTACAATTTGTACCATTCATAATTTTAAAATTTAATATATTCTTTCAATTGAATATAAATATACGTGGTTTTTGAAAATTTTATAAATTTTTAAATTAACATGAATAATAGTTTAAATAAATATGAAATTAAATCATTAAATTGAAAATCTATAGGTTATAACACCAACCGAATACTTCAAATTTCCTTTAAGATTTTAAATTTGATTATATATGGTTTAGATTCCGCTAGAGTTTTTACATTTGATTATATATGAATGGATGAAACTAACTGAGTTAAACACTTTGAATGGTGCACATAGTTGTGGACTCTAGTATGCAACCACTATCATCCATGCTTAGTTATAAATCAATAAAATTTACCATATTGAATATATGTCTACATGTGTGGGAGGTCACATCGGTTTGTACATATATGTGTTTATGGATTTTATTAATTAATAGTAAATGAATTCCACTTCTACGCAAAAAAATTGATTGAAGACATCAATTGTGTTCTTAGATTCTTACATCTAACGACTATGGATTCGAGAAATGATTGACACTTTTTCAATTGAAGTTTCAACCTTTAGACCAAATTCCTTGGATTTTAGTCGTTAGTAAATAAATTCTCAAATTTAAGGTTTAATTGATATGTTATATGCGTTAGCACTCTATGAATCCTTTTAGGCTGAAGGATAAGGGCCATATAGGTAATCACAAGCCACTTTTGGCTAGAAACTGGTTTTTTCTAGCCAGAGAGGGCTCCCTCACTCAGAAAAATATAAAAATTGAGACTTTGAAAGCACATATAAGGTAAAGAGCAAATTTGAAGAGTGTTTTTAAATTTTAATTAGAAATTGGTGAAGCGCTATGGAATAATTGATGCATGTGATCATAACATTACTAGCCCTTCATGCCTATGCATTTAACAACCAATTAAATGCACAAAGGCATGTCTAGCACATACTTTGAATAGGAAAGATAGTTGGTAATACAATGGAACATGAACATAAAAACACCCATCCACAATAATAAAACAAATGAGACTTTTGTTATTGCATTTACAATGAGTGAACGGTAAGAGGGAAAACAAAAACATTTAAAGGCATAATACATTCCATTTAAAACCGAAACATTCGACATAGCTAAACAAGAGCATACAAGATGAATTCTAATGTAGTTGTTCCATTATACCCTTAAAGAATACCTATGAGGAAAATCAATAAGATCACAAATACACGAGAGAAGAACCATTTCGAAGCATCATACCACAAGTATCTTTGCAATGATAACTGTAATAACTTCAACATTAAGCATTATCATTAATAAAATATCACAACACAAATATGTCTGAAATCATTCACAATAATCTTCAACCATTTCTAACTTGTATCGCTCGACATTATATAGCCTTCATCTTCAAAAGTATCATTGTCTAGATATAATGCATCTTTGATCCATGAAGTGGATTGAATTGATCACAAAAGCAGTAATATTAACATATGGACAATATTTTTATTCTAAAGAAAAAAGAAAAAACTTACTAAACCTTTCCACACTATCCTATCTGAAAAACTATCCAAATCCATAAAAACATCTTGATCATTGAAACATTATTTTTGGACACAAAAACGAGAAACAATGTTGAGTTTCCATATCTATTTTCAACCACTGAGTAGTATGCCTTGTTGGCATTACTTTTCATGCAAAGGAAGACACCTAGTTGATTACTTGGTAATGACCCACCTTCTGACAAATGGCAGCCTTAATAATCTACACAAAATTATGCATAACATATACACAACAGTTGCGTAGCATAGTGTAGAATGAATCCAAATTTGTACTTATGTTTCCTTTCCCCCCTCAAAATTTCAAAACACAACCAAACTACATAATCAATACTTTCAGACTACCCATGACAACCTTCAGGAAAACACCAAGTGATAGCAACAAATTTTTCAAAATCTAAAAGAAATTTGTTGCACAACATTGACAATCTCCAACAATCATAAAAATTTTGGTTCATTCGACAAAACATCTTACCTCTTCTTTCTCTTGTTAGATGAAGGTTTTTTGTACGATGGCTTGAATTCAGTGCCTTTGGACAAAGTTTTGTCTTCTTTGATCACTGATGGTAGAAGTTATATTGTTATTGTTGCTTATGGATTGATCTTTGGTTTAGGTGTGCTTCCAGGTGCAGGAAACCTCACTTCTTCTTTATACTTCCTCACTAGCTTCCAAGCCTTTGATACTTTCTATTTCATGATTCCCACCCTCCTCTTCAGAACCAAGTTCCTTATGTAGTATTGTTTAACTTTCTTCGTCATAGGGATAATCCATTTAAGGAAATTTTTTTCTTTGTCAAGTGCTTTACTAGCTTGTAGCACTTCCTTATTAGCGTCTAGAATCAATTGACCAACAACTTTCTTCAAATTTTCATTGTATTGTGATATTTTCATCATCTGCATTTGGAATTCCTCAAGCTCCTCTAAATACTTATGATATTCCCTCCATTTCACAAAATATGGTTTATCTGGAGATTGGGTTATTTATTTCATTTGCTGCACCCACCCTTGCTTGAGTTTTGATGCTCTAGTCATAGGTCTTCTAGGCTTTACTTTGGTCTCTTCTTCCATCTCTACATCTATAACTTGTTTACCTTTATCTAACGCAGTAGGCTTGAGGGTGCCTTTGGCTCTTCTTTTACCTAAGCTTCTTGTGAAGGAATATGTTGAAACTCTTTATCTTACCTCTTCAGAAAGGCCATTTTCAGCTGTACCTTTGCAAGAGCATCCTTCAACCTGAAAACTTCATCATCCACCTCTTTCATGTGGGCATCTATTTATTTCTCAACATCTTTCTCTTGTTTCATTCCTAATATGTCATCTATTTCAACTATATCTTCAACTGATTTCTCAATACCTCGTTTGGCTTTTGACCTAGCTCTAGGTCTCAACACAATCTGAGCATCTTCCTTTTCTTGTTTATCTTTTGGAGCAACATCACTTAGTTGAGGAGTTGGCTCCTCAATGACTTGCTTACCCTTATCCTATGTAGTAGGTTTTGGGGGTTCCTTTGTATTTACCTATTGTTGAGCCGCTTGTATGGCTGCCTCTCTAAGCTCTCAGTTTTGTCTTTTCGAGAATGTTATTTTTTATTGTGACTTAGAAAGAGCATCTTTCATCTTGGTTATCTTTGATTCCTCTTCCTCTAGATGGGTTGTTTCAGTCTCTTTCACATTATCTTCTTTCTTGTCCTTTAGGATAACATCAACTTTATGAGGAGTTGGCTCCCCAACATCCTTCTTGACCTTTGACCTAGTTCTAGGTCTCAATGAGAACTGTTCATTATTCACTACCTCCTCTACTCTCAACTGAACCTTTGTTCTTTGAAACTATGCTACATGAACCTATGTCACCTAGTCCTTCTTCTTTCCTTTTGCACGTTTCCTCTTGCTTAATTTTTTGTTTGGTTTCCTTTTTGGTTTCTCACTTGGCTACTCATCTTCACTTGAATTTTCCACTCTCTATCATTGGTTCATCATGTGGTTCTTCTTTTTCTTCACAAACATCCTTTGGTGAAGAATCATTTTGAGGCAATAAACCAAGACTTGACAAGAGACTTGATCAAGAAACCTTCCTTTTCTCAAGTTTATACATGACCGAGATTTTTATCAAGAAAAAATCAAATAAGCTTGAAATATGATTATATTTCTTAAGTTGTACTTTCTTTTCCATCCTTCTCAAACTTTTAAGAAAATAATAGGGTAAGTTCACGGTCTTCTTGGCTCTAAAGTGCACCAGGAGGCTGAGATGATACCAATAGACTCTATTGAACCTACCTTCACAAGTGAAATACTTTTGCTTGACTTTAAGCATTTTCCTGTGATGATTTTGAAGGTATGTGCTAGGAAATATTTTATCAAACTTATTTATAAACTGTGGTTTGCCAAATTCTTTGAAGAATGAGGCGTTAAGATCATTTCCTTTAAATCACTTTTATCCATCTAAAGGAATGCATGTAGCATCAACAATGATTTTCTCTGTAATGATCATCTCCAAGTCTCCTAAAATGACCTTTCCATCCTTGAAACTTAAAGAAAATAGACTGGCCAACTCTACATGATGACCCTTTATTTGAATCTTCGCATAGAAATGAATGCACCCATTATTCTCAAAAGCAACCCTAATCACTGGATTAGAGTTTACAAGGGCTAAATTTGTAGGTCCTACATGCACAATTTCACCCATTTTTTGTTTTCAGTAGGATCCACTGACTTATGTACATAGGGCAGGATTTTTAGACCTTGTGGGAGACTACGTGGGAAACAACAGTGATAGAGAACCTTGCCTTTGGACAACAACTACCAAAATTATATATGACAGACACAATGTGCAGTGATGACAGGGTTTATTACAACTTCAAAGGTGACTGGCTAGTTTCACGACTCTACAGACTTTAACCCTAGACCAGGTCAGTGCTCAACATTAGTTACTATTCATCTATTAGCCCCTGACTCATATTTTTAAAAGAAATAGTTTGTGTGGCAACAAAGTAGGTGAAGAAACTTCATACTAGAGAACAATCACGACTTATCAAAACTTTCATTCGGCAGTAACAGTTTTAAGATCTGAGTGGTACGACCCTACCTCTAAAAAGCCAAAATCAAGTCATGTCAATGTTGTATGACATCAGGAAAATGTTGCACAACAATTGCGTAGCGCTTTGTGTGCAGTGACGTCTGTGTAGCACCTCTGCGTAACAACCAACTTTTGCAGTCACTGTAGCTATGTCTTACGAATCCTAGCTTGGCTTGGATGCAAATCAAATTTCATCCAATCAAATTACATTGGAAATCAACAATGTAGGAAACTGTGTGAAGAATATGGTGGTCTGTTCATTCCATTTGAATTTGCTATTAATTTTTCCTATAGTTTGATTTCACAAGGCACCTCTTTGAAAAGTATGATAGTTTATGTATCGTAATCATTAGAAAGCTTGATTGGGTATAGGACTTTGAGTAGTGGAAGGGATTATATGGGTAGTGTCTTATATCATACACAATCACAACCTTTAGGGGGAAAGATTTAGGATGGAATGGGAATTATGAAAGTTATATGTTTATGAATAGGGAATGATTAAATGAATAGGGGGATAGGGTATGGGATTTAATAAATGAATAATGGGAGATGGGAAAATGTAGGGTTTGGGTTATAATCATAGGAAAAAAAGTGAATAGACTAGGAGGGGAAAAAAGGTGCTTCTCTTAATGGACATGTTGCTTTGAGCAGTATGATTTTCAACTATCACTGACTCAAGTAAACCTCCTAATAGACCCATAAATGACACATACCCGATGACTCAATTACTCAATATTTTTTACAATATTTCCCAATAACTCAAGACCACTTCATGCTTTTGACCTAACCTCTTGATGACTAAACTCATGATGATGTTTTGGATAGTGACATTCAAACTTATGACAACGACAATGACTATAAGTTTGATTTATTCAAACTAAAAATTAAGTAATTTGAAGACATTTGAAATTTTTTTAAATTACTTACCCTAACATTGGCTCCATTAGGGATGGAAACCTCCCAGTGAGATGCCAAGAACAAAACACAAACTAGTAGCCTGTCCATTGGGCAACGAAGTCAACTGATACACTGAAAATATAACTGAAAGTATGATTAATAGACTAAAAAATCACTACTGACTGATTGAACCTACTCAACTAACTAAATTATATATGGTAGAATAAATGCTAGGACCTTATTGCCTTCACCCCGAGCTTCAAATCCCAACCTCGATTATCCATATTTGCAGTATTCAAAATTAAAACGATATATACAATGAGATGATGAATCATATGTGACATCAAACAAGAAAATGTTTTAGCATCCTGCCATTCATAGACCCTACTCCAATTGGTTCATCAGACAAATAATCAAGAAAATATGTGTTTTTCCCCCTGAATGTAGCAATCTTAAAAGGCCCTTTCCACAAATTCTCAAACTTTTCTATGCTTCCCCTTCTCTTCATTTCTGGCATCCCACTTCAATACTAAATCTACCATTTGAAAATCAACTGCTTTAGTCCTTCTGTCCTAAATTCTTTTAATTTGATCTTGTATCAACAATGTATTCTTGAACACCTCTTCTCTTGAATTCTAAAGTTGGATCATTTGACTAATTCTTCGCTGCATATCATTAGGCTCTACCTCATATTCTTGTGATAATTTCATGATTAGAACTACCAACGAGGAAGGAAAAATTGCATCTGATCCATAAACTAACTGAAATGGAGACATGCCTATTGACTTTTTAGTACTTGCCTAGTTTTCCCACAATGCATGTATCAATTTCTTATGCAAACTTATCTTGTTTTCCTGCAACATTTTCTTAATAATGTTGACCACACTCTTATTGGATGATTCAGCCCAACCATTACCTTGAGGATAATAGGCTATGGATTGGCCTAAAATAATGTTGTACTTATGACATAAATCTATCATTTTCTTTGATTTAAAGGCAACGACATTATCTGTAATAAGTTTCTATGGATAACCAAATCTGGACAAAATATTTCCTTCCAAGAATTGAACAATCACTCTATTTGTAGGTTGTCTAGTGGGAACTACCTCAATCCATTTGGTGAAATAATTTGTTGTCGTTAGTATCCATATGTGTTGCCCTAATGAAGTGGGATGAATCTCACAGATAAAATCAAGTCCCCATTGCTGAAATGGTGACTCAACTACTATATGTTATAAGGGCAACGAGATAAATTTATTTCTTCCTTCAAATATTTGACATTCTCGACATGTAGCAAACTTTTTATATACATCAGCAAACAAGGCCGGCCAATAAAATCCATCCTTTAGAATTTTGTTTGTTGTGGTCTTCCAAAATAAGTGTGTACCACAATTCCCTTTGTGAAACTCCTCCATCACTCTTTGAGCTTCATCTACCAACAAACAATTCAACAACATCCTGTTGTAATCCTTCCAGTATAGAAATTGATCTATAATGAAAATATTTACTGCTTCCAACTTGAGAAAATGAGCTTTGGTTTTGGGAAACTCTGGAGTTGCTTGTAAATATTGCAATACATATATAATATCATCATACCACTTGGAGGCATCAAATTTTTCGGGAACCTGTTGAGTTGAATTTGAGTCATCTTCTTCCACCATGAAAACCAAGAAATTAATTGGAAGTGACTGCAGATTTGATTCATCCATCATCATAGCCAAACCTTGTCCTTTAATTAGCCTTGCGGTTTTATTTCAACATCATATTCGAGTATGGATGCAATCCACTTACCCCTCATCCCATATGGATCATTCTGAGTCAAAATATATTTGACTATTGCACTTGGTAAATAAGAAATAATATGTGAATGTAGAACATAATTTTGAAAATATTTCAGAGCTTTCACGAGAGTGAAGGAGCATGGGACAATGTAGATTTAACTTCATCAAAATATTTTTTGCTTTCTTCATTTCATTTCACTTCACCATCCTTCTTTAACATATCTGTAATTTTCCTTAAAATTTCTGCCAGATTGGGAATAAAACTCCTTAAAAATTTATCCTAGCAATAAAAGACAAAATCTCCTTCTTACTTCTAGGAATATCCATTTTCTGAATGGTTGAAATTCTGCTTGGATGAATATTTATGTCGTCTCTCGAAATTATATGGCCTAACATCTTACCTTCCTCCAGTCGAAGATTTATTGGGATTTAATGAAAAGCAATATTTTCTGCACTTTTCGAGAACTACCCTCACACTACAACAAAATAGGCAATTTACGCCAGATTTAGCACCAGCTTTTAGTGTATTTTTCTCTCCATTGGGATGATCAGCCTGGCGCTAAATCTGGCTCTATTGTACAATTTTTAAAGCGTCCTTTTTTGTGCCAAATTTTGCATCTTTTTTTACGCCAAATTTTGCATCATATTTTTCACCAAGATTTGCATTTGGTTTTACAACAGGTTTTGCTTCTAGTTTTGTGCCATTTTTTGCATCTATTTTTGCATCATTTTTTGCTTCCTGTTTTGTACCATTCTTTGCTTCTATTTTTGTGTCGTAATTTGCATCGAGTTTTACACCATCTTTTGCATTTGATTTAGTGCCTTTTTTGCATCGAGTTTGTACCAATTTTTGCATCTAGTCTTATGCCATTTTTTGCTTCTAATTTTGTACTTATTTTTACATCTATTTTTGCATCAATTTTTCTATCTTGTTTTACACCCTTTTTTGCATCTAATTTTGCACCACATGTTGAATCTAATTTAGTGCCAAAATTTTCATCCATTTTTGCACCATTTTTTCATCCACTTTTTCGTTTCATTTGTCTCCCTTTTTTGCATCCTATTTTGCACCTAATTTTGCACCATTTGTTGCATCCAATCTAACATCATTTTTAACAACATTTCTTGTATCCAATTTTGCATCCTTTTGAGCATCTAAATTTTCACCCTATATTGGACCATGTGTTGCATCCACCTTTGAATCCCATTTTGTATCTAATGTTACATTCAATTTTGAGCCATTTTTTTCGTCTATGTTTGCATTTGTTTTTGCACCAAGTTTTGAATCATTTGTTGCACCTCATTTTGCATCCAAATTTGAGCCATTTTATGCCCATTTTTGCACCATTTTTTCTACTTTTATGTCCAAATTTTCACCATTTTTTATGTCCAATTTTGCATCCTTTCTGGTGTCTAATTTTGCATCCTTTTTGGCATCCAAATTTGCATCCTTTTTTCTACCACATTTTGTGTCCATTTTTTCATCTCATTTTGCACCTAGATTTTAGTCTAAATTTTCACTAGTTATGCATCATTTTTGGCATCCTTAGTTCCACCCTTTTTTAGTCCCATTTTGCTTCTTGTTTTATGTCTTTTCTTACATCCTTTTTGCACCCAAATTTTCGTCCTAATTTTACACCATTATTTTCATCTTAATTTTGGTTTCCATTTTTACATCCTTTTTGCGCCCAATTTGGTATCTTTTTGTATGCCCTATTTTGTTCCCTTCTTTGTGTATAGTTTTACACCCTTTTTTAATTCTACGTTAAAACCCTTTTTGTCTCATTGTTTGCATCTTGTTTTGATGGCTAGTTTAACATCCAATTCTACTCCCAATTTTGCATTGATGGTTACATCCACTTTTGGCTTCTTGTTTAGAGTTTTACTTTTACTTCCATTACTAATTTTATTACATGGTGAAATATATTACAGTTTCTAAATATCATTTTGCTGTAGGATTTAATGCACAGTTAGATGAACATAAAACCCTCTCAGTTTATCCTAGAAACCTAAGGTAGACTGATTAAGAGAAAGGTTGTTCTAGAGCTCAGGATTCTTAGTATATCAAGATGTAGAGTATAGATTAAGAAAAGAAGAATGAATTCATGTGAGTCCTCGCATGCAGGTATTGTTGGAGTTTTTAGTGTGGCAGGGAAGCGCTCTTAGATAGCTCCAAGTCTTGGTCCTACACACAAGAGAGAGAACAAATAAAACTTCACAACATAATATCTTGATCATTGAAACTATCATAAACATATAAATGTTACTGAATAAATAAAGATAACCAAAATCCCATACATTCATTAGTTAAATAGGATAAGTAAAGAATGAATAGTAGCATATGGAAGGAAGAATGACTAATCTATATTAATAAAGGAGTTGGAGGAAAGTACAACCAATAGATACAGTTGCAACAAGACCTCCCCCAACTCCTAGCTCCAAAACTCTCCCTCTCAAGATAGATCTCAGTAGCGTGACAATACATGAATTCCCATAATTTCCTCAATGGCCAAGCCTCCAATATATAGGAAAGTGAAGGCTATGAAGATTTCCCAAATTCTTCATTAGTTCAATTTTGGCAAAAGCTTTTGGGTGAATAATGTTTCCTCATATAAAAATGGCATTTTCCACTTTTTAGATGATTTTGTGCTTAGGAAAAAGCTTCCCCATGCTTTATGGCTCTTTCCCACTTTTATATGCTTTTAAAAAATCAAAAGATGAGGATAAAGAGATCACATTCCACCGTATGAGTTTCCAAAAGTGAACAAGAGTGTCAAACTCTAGTTAACTCGAGCTTTTTTCAGGAATTTTCATTTAAAATGTTAACATTGAATTTCCATGTCATAATGTGTAAGCCAATCAAAATCATTTAAAATTTAAAAGACATATAGGTGTGACTAGGCAGTGGATTTTTTTTTAATAATATAACTTACCTGAATGTTGCCCAAGTGACCCAAAAGTATATTAAATATTAAAAAT
>APFE031369314.1:15810-34488 GCA_000404065.3 Pinus taeda
CCTCTCTCTCTCTCTCTCTCTCTCTCTCTCTCTCTCTCTCTCTCTCTCTCCAGCTCTGTCACTATCTTCCTCCCTCTCCCCTTACCCTATATCCCTCTCACTCCCTCCTCTCTTCATATCTATTTATCTATCCCGTCCTCACTATCTGTATATCAATTGATCTCTCCCTCCTTCCCTCTTTCTATCTCTCTCTTCTTCCCTCTCTCCCCCCTCTATATATATTTATCTCCCCGTGTCTCTCCTTCCTTTTGTGTCTATCTCACCACCAAAATATACACACTCTCTCTCCACTATCTATCTCACCACCCAAATATATACACACTCTCTCCACATCAAAGGCTCAGAGCACACGAACGAAGAATCCTAAAGAGATCATTGGTGCACAGGAAATAGATCCTTCATTAACAGACTTGCATGAAGCTCCTAAGGGATATAAATGTGGTAGAGGGACTACAAGAGTTGATAGAAAACTGCATTGGCAAGGGTAAGAAACTACCTGAACAACGCGCAATGCATAAAGTAGACAAGGGTAAGAAAAGGATTGGTCGTGAGATGAGATTGACTGCACAAATTAGGGAATTTGAAATGGACCAAGCGATCCTTGACTTGGGATCTGACGCAAATGTTTTTCCTAAATAGACCTAGGAAAGAATGGGAAAGTCGGTGCTACAGTGGTCCCCAATCTAGCTATGAATGGTGAACCAAAAAAATATTATTCCTATGGGGCACCTACATGGAGTAACTATCAATATTGAAGGGGTGCATGCTACAATTGATTTTGAAGTAATAGAAATAGTGGATGACAGTAATCCCTACCTAGTGCTGCTTGGAATTGATTGGGCATTTGATATGAATGTGGTCATCAACATGAAGAAGCACAACATGACATTTGAGAAGAAGGAACTGAGGGTCATCATTCCATTGGATCCAACCGAGAGTGCACGATATACTGAACCAGTCCAAGATAACTATGAGGATGATGATATTGAAAAAATCTATAAGCTTACTATGCGAGATGAGGATTAGATCAACCCTATGGCTGATGGGTGAATTATTTGGGAAAAGGACAACTCCTACAACTTGGATTCTGATGAGGAGCTCGAGCATTGGCATAATAGATTGCATGAAGTATTGACATTGCGATGCAATAGACTTACCAAGTCACTTTAGTTTATATCTACTGAGGTATGCAATTTACCATATTATGATGGCTTAGAATATGTAAATTTATTTCTAGCTAAATTTGAAAGAGATGTACTAGAGGAACATTAGTTCCAAGAACTAGAAATCACATTGAGAGCTATGTCTTCTAAATGGTGGGGTACACATAAGAACAGTTTTGCAGATTGTAAGGAGTACCGAAGGATGTTGAAGTTGTGGTTTGGATATTCCAATACCCACATTATGGAAAAATATACATGAAAGGATGATCCGTGCGAGCATCTGGCTCGGTGGATGAAAGCATGGGGAGAGGAACCACAACCTGAATGGGTTCATATATTCTGCCACACTTTGGATACTATCCCGATGAATTGGTATCTAGAAATAGAGCTACGACACAGAACCGTAGAGTGGGATGTTCTGAAGGAAAGCTTTCTATTGACATTCAGTTTTGAGGATGACTTTGAATGTATTGATGAAGAAATACAAGAAATCAAGGTTGTGATATTCAAAACTCCTATAGAACTTTTCACATGGGCATAACCAGACTGGAGTACGTAGCTACTACATGTGCTGGAATGCTACAATGTTACCGCAAAAGAAGGTGAGGAAGATCCCAGTAACATCAATATTCTTGAGTCAGAGGGACAGCGCAAAGTCACGGGGCCTAAGGTAGAAATTGATGACATCTCAAAACCATTGAAAACCAAGCAACTGAACATTGGGTCATACGTGCAACCAAATTTTGAAAATATAGGTGATTACTGGGATGAGGACATAGTTGATAAAGTTGCGGAGTTATTATGAGGATATCAGGACTTGTTTCTAATAAATTTATATGATCTGAAGGGGATAGTAGGTGATTTGGGTGTTATGAAGATCAATCTAAAGGCATATGTGAAGCCAATGAAGTATCACACCTTTAAAATTGGAGATTTAGTGATATTGTATGATAGAATGTTTATGAAGTTTCTAGAAAAGTTTCAGATGCATTGGCTAGGTCCATACATCGTCAAGGAGATTACAGATGGAGGTGCAGTTCAGCTTGTGAAGCTGAACAGGGAGTTGTTTCCAGGAAAAATCAATGGGAGCCAGTTAAATTTGTACAGGGGTGATCCCACCCTGGCACAATGACTATATGGAGGCAGGAAAACCTTAGTACTCCAGGCAATTGTAAAGAAGTGCGGGACTTTAACTACATTGCCAGAAGGATAGTTTAGCGAAGTGAATAAGCTATGTGACAATTGGGAGGAAGGTGCAAAGGGGAGTTGTGACGAAGAAGCTATGATAGCACGGTGGGTCCCATGTAGCCTAGCCAAAAAGTGACCATTGGAAGCACTATGGATGATTGGATGGTTATTTTTTCTGTTAAAGGGATCGTGGGGAGAGCATTTAAGGAGCATATCTTTTGAAATTTGCCTCCAAAAGCGCATTAATTATGGAGATATGGAGGGAACAGATGGATTTGAATTCAAAATGGGCTATAAATACAACATCCCACTTCACATTCAAACACTTTTCTTCTAGAGAAATTTCTTTGAGGTTTTGCGCATTAGTTTGCACTAAGACAATTGATGCATGTATCAAGGGGATTGGAAAGAGATTCGAGAGAATTTTTCGTAGCAAAGATTTGGGCGGGAAGTGAATTTACCTAAGTGGCAGAGAGAAATATTTTGAGAGAGAATGAATGCAACACAACCCGTGCCTACCACAACACCTAGGTTGTCGAGGCCTAAATCCACTACCTCTGCAATAGGAGAGAAGAAGAAAAGAAGCCCCAACAAGCATTAGTGCGACAATCGTTGTGCAAGAATCCATCAAATGTCAGACATAAGGGTTGGATGGATAGGAGCAAGCAACCGCTGGAACCCTTGGACTTAGATGAGGAAGAGTTAAATAAGGGGGTTGAATAAATTGATGTCGATGAAGTAGCATTGATTACTCGGCTACCACCTTATGTACACCCTAGGTAATCAATAGACAATGTGACTAAGGACCCAAATTTGGTGAAATTCTAGGTCTTTACACCATTGCTATCGGTGGATGTACCTTTTGAGGGAAATTTGTTGACCCAGATACCATTTTTGAAGATGGAGGACAGGGACCTAGGTGATCACGTGAAGTTCCCATGGTTGGAACTGAGCAAATATCTGAAGAAGGTCTACTATGAGGAGTCGGATGTTACATGGCTTGAGCCAATGAAGTGGGCAGCCAGAATTGAGCATGCGAGGTTGCTCAACATGTTGTGGGTGCCACATTTTAGCCGCAACACCATTAACATTGTATATGTGTGTCAATTGTTGATGTTGGTTCACGATAGGTGCCTTTGCTTAGGAGGGTCCATTCGAACTACCGACATGTTGATCCACCGAATAACCTTGTTGCCTTATTAGGGCATGAACCCTGCAAATGCTTTTGTGGGGAAATCTCAAGAGAAGAAGTTGGAAGACCAAATGAAGAGTGACTTCGGGTTGGTGAAGAACTTGTGTTGTTATTTGATTAGCTCCATATCAGATGGTGATGTGCAATTTGTTGCAAAAATATTAGCTGGAAAGATAATGAGAAATTATTGCGCTGATGAAGTGCTGACACCAGTAGTCTTTTTGGTTGCACAGTCTAGCAAAGGGGTGCAATATAGTTGGGCCAAGTATCTTTGTCATGAGTTCTTGGAATATTTTCGCGAAGCATAGGACGATGGAAAGGCATTCCACTATGTGTCACTAATTTTTTTGATCACGCTAGTGGGATGGAGGACACCTTAGGAGAGCCAGTTCCGGCAACATGATTCAGACTTATTCGAGGTTGTGAAATTTACCTTGTTATGGGCAATGAAGGATCCTGAACGCGTCATGGAAACAAATACCTTATGGGTCTTGTTCAAGTCAGAGTTACGAATGGTGATCAACCAACGACAACGTTTATCACCAAGTTTACATGCGCAATATGATAATATTGCAAATTTCAAGGAATATTTTCATAATCAGTCTAACCATACAAAGAAGGATGTCATGGGAACATGGAATAAGTTGCCATACTTAGTCACAGATGATGATATTATGGGGGTCATCAGCAAATGGTTGAGTGAATGGCTCACCCCATCGAATGCAGGTGCAAGAACAAGGTTGCAAAAGGTGCAGCTACAAAAAAATAAAGAAGCATAAAAGGCTTCTGCAAAATAAAAGGCCACGCAGAGAGAAAAGGCCTCACAGTAGAAAGAAGCTTGTACAAAGAAGAATGAAGCACTGAAAGAAAATGTCTCTGCAATAGAGATAGAAGCACCAAAGGAGAAATATGAAACCACGTCACAGGCCACTATTGACCTCGATGAACCTAAAACAGAGCGCACTGATGTAGAGTTCGAGACTGAAGGGGAAGAGGAAGGGGGCACAGACTTGGAGTCCCCATTCAAGGTCAATAAAAGGCAGAAGTGGAGTTCCATGGGACCTCACAAATAGAAAAAGTCTGACAAGTCTGCGAGTGCGACACCATTGGTCCTCATAGAGGGGGCCCTTCATGAGATCAGTGATGTGGTTTGCAATACTATAGAAACTATTTAGGGGCACATTGAGGACTAGTACCATCAGGCATTGGACAAAGTGTAGCAGGGCCTGAAGGAATTGTAGGTCCAGACAGGGGTGATCCAGGTGAGCGTGGGACAAGCGAGCCTGAAGCAAGTGAGTGTGACAACCCCAACAATAGATATCACCACAGATCTCCGCATAGTACACTTACTAGATGGATAATTGCACCTTGAGCCTTCATAGGATAGGGCGCACCTATTGCATTTGAAGAATTCTAGCCTTAACCTTGCGGTGCTCCCCATTCAGTCATTTCATAATTTGTTCAAGGAGTATCAGATGAGCTCATGTTTTGGGAACAATGGGCATTACTGGTTATCAGTGAATTCAAAACTAAAAACCAACAAATCTTTGAGGAAAAGGCACATGCACTCAAAGAACGAGAAGAGGTCATTGCGCATAGTCAACAACTAGAAGCAGCGATAACACAGGTCTACAATGAGCTTCCTGAGCTCTAAATTCCAACAGAAGCGACCTCCGTCGAGAAAACAAAGAAGTTAGTTTTTGTGGTGAAGGAGTCAAAGGAGACAATTGGTAAGATTTGCTTTGAGCTGCAGCTGTAGATATCCAAGCTTCAACTTAAGCTGCAACCAACCACTCCTTCATAAGTTAGAGAGTAGCATGAGGGTGCTATTAAAGAGGATATGACTACTTTGGAAGCGACAATCAAGGATTGCAACCAATTGTTTGAGCAAGCGATGGAGATGTGGACCTCCCTGCAGGAGGATCCACACTTGCAGAAAATTGAAGCAAACATCAGAGAAAAACAAGTGCAGTTTGATGACATCATGACAACAATACGGACTTTAGCACTAGTGCAAAGTTTCACCAGACTGCAGGAGGGAAAGTTCATTCAGACCTAGATTGATGAGCTGCATT
This sequence comes from Pinus taeda, assembly GCA_000404065.3. Lineage (NCBI taxonomy): Eukaryota > Viridiplantae > Streptophyta > Pinopsida > Pinales > Pinaceae > Pinus > Pinus taeda. The sequence goes on from APFE031369314.1 coordinate 21,429, forward strand.
GGAAGGTCTCCATCATATCCTCAAGGACGCAACGTTGGGCCTATGAGGCAAGCCAACTCTCATAGATAGTTCAAATCAAGTTGAAGGCCATGAAGCAGCCACAGAGAACCATATGCCTTGTAGTCGAAGGTCCTACTATAGAGAAACTGGTCGAGGAAGTTCGTCAGGTCACTGCACAAGGAACAATAGATATTCAAGCATTGAAGAAAGAGTTCAGCGGTTTGCAAGCAAAGATCGAGGCAACACCAACATAGTGACTTGGGATGAGTCATGACTTTGTGATGGGGGCCTATTGGGACGGGGTCCCCTTGGGTCCAATTTTGTAATTTTTTGTCAATTATTTGTAAAGCCTCCGCATTTTGAGGAGTGGATCATGAATACACGGGTCGATAAGAGTCAAAGGGACTTTAGGAAGGTTAAATCCCCTTAGTTTGTTAAGATTCAAGTTGTTTTGTGACTGGCCCATGGTTCATGGACCATGGTATTGTAATAGAGAATGATATAAAAGGAGTCATAGAGAGTCATAGAGAGATCAATCCATTGATGATCTAAGTAAGAAGTGAAAGATTTGGGTCTATTTTCTATACCTAGGTGGAGGGGAAGGCTCCTACAGTTGTGCGCGTGGAGACCTTGGTATGTTCGTAGCTGAGTGCACGGGCCCCTGCAACTATGTGCACAGAGTTGGAAGAGTCTATAACTGAATAACTAAGAATAATAGATGTTGGTTTTGAAACATTATCTATGTATCTTTGTGTTATTGTTTATATTTGAATTTAATGTATTATTAACCTGTTGAATTCAATTAATCTGGAAAATACTTAATAGATGAGTGAAGAAGTATATTTGCTTATTTATATGATGCTATGAATGTTTAGCGCAATTGGCAAAGGGTTTAGATCTACTAACTATTAGTTGCTGTAATTTACGGGTGTTAAAGGTTAGGGTTCACGAAGGTTGGATAAAGCCCTAAGTTTAACATAAACACATCACATAGTCCTTTCGATGCAAAAACCTAGTTTTAGCATCCTCCAATACTGCCTCGGGTAAGACTGCAGCCTAGGCTATGTGGGTTGTTGCTAAAATGGCCGATAGTGTATGGTTTTGTTGGTTAGCATAGCTAACTATGAACCTGGGTCCAAGCCCCCTCAAGCCAGCAATGATCTAGATCTCTTCAGCTATCAAAATTAACCAAGATGTTTTACTTCTGTGATGTTAGTAGAATTTCATTCAAAAGAGAATGAAAATCCACATGTGGATACTATAAAGAAGATGAAACATAATGACAACCATCAAATTGCAGGACACAACCACATTGATAATAAATTTCACCCAATGTGGGTTATGTCTGTGGGCCCTGGTGTCAAGAGCAGGGAGTGCACTTCATCAAATGTTGTGAGATGATGATGAGTACATAGTACATTCTTCCTCATTACAAGGATAAATAGTACATTCTTCCTCATTACAAGGATAAATTCACTTAATCAGAGTGGCATGTTTGTCCATGAGACGTTCTCAAGAACTCTCACTCATATGGGTAAATTCCCTCAACAAGAGTGGAATGTCTCTCCATGAGATGCTCTCCCTATAGGAACTCTCACTCAAATGGGAATTCCCTTAGCATTACAAGCTAATAAAATCTCACAATATCAAGGATCCCTCAAAGTGATCGTAATCAAGGATCTCAACAACAAAAACATAATCTCCACAAATCAAAGAAAAACATGATATAATTGCATCATATACCTCCACTTTTGGGGATGGCTAAAAAATTCAAAGCTCAACTAATGAAATGGACACCACCGATGAATTTGTGGCAGAAAATCATGTACAACGACTATAAAACTTTCTCCTTTTTGACACCATAAAATTCTGGACTCTTGAGAATATTAAAGATTCCCCCAAAGATTCCTTCCTGAAGACGGCCAAAAAATCCGTTGCTCAGATGAATATTTTAAGCACACCACTACCCTCCTTGCAAAATTCTGTGAAAAATGACTATAAAGTTGGCATCATTCCGCCTTAGTAAAAAATCAGCCTCCAAAGGAATCTTTAGATTCCATAAGATTCCTTGCTGATGGACCTCTGAATTTTTGTTGCTCAGATGGAAAAACAAACTGCACGGTTAGACTCCTAGCAAGAAGATGTGCAAAAAATACTATTATATTGTTAAATTCAGACACTGGCACCTCTGTCCCTCTAAGGGTATCTTTTTGGTATCTTGCATATTACCGCGCTCATGGTTTTAGCCCTCCTAGCTGCTCAAGGTTCCACTGGTCCGCTCGCTCCTCCGATGCCCAATCGAATAGAAAATGAGTGTTTAAATAAGAAAATTGGGTAGATTTACCAAATCAAGGGTTTTTGGACCCTTGGTGAGTGCTAATGGATTTGGTGGGGGCCGACAGGGTTCAAAACCCGCACACCCGATACATAGTTCATTATTGTTTTAAACAAAAATGTGTCGTGTTATTTAACATCATCGGTTATGTGGTATGGCATGTGAGGTAACAACTGGCGGTCAATGTTGGTGCAACAGTTAATAATTTTGGATGCATAATGGTTGGCACCTTGTGGTATGGGGCCGCCCGCGTGGCAGGCCGACCAGCTAGCCGAGTGGGTTCAAACCCCGCTGGCCCTAGTTCATATGACAGTGAAACTGCTTGGTTGTCAGCCATTTTTATTAGTGGTTTATAATATGTGTTGTAATATATGTTGGTTGCGCATAGGTTAGGCAGAGTTAGGGTCACTTGCGTCCCTAAACCGTAACCATTTTTATTTTTAATATTATATGTAATACAATGCGGTGAGGGTGGTAGCCTGCCACCTTACATTATATATTAATATATATATATATATATATATATATATATATAATATATATATATATATATATATATTATATATAGATATATATATATATATATATATATATATATATATATATGATAGATATATATATATATATATATATATATATATATTATATATATAGTAATAGATAGAAGATATTTATTTTATTATATTTATATAAAAATATTGTTATTAGTCCACCAGAAAATAAGTTTCACTGGGAAAATTAAGTAGGCAACAAATTCGCACGTTCTGGTGGTCGAATTCTGTGCGTCGGGATGCTGCCAAATCGTTGCTTCGTTAAGGTTGCCACTTGGCTAAGTTTGACCAAAAATTTGACCATGTATAACTTGAGCATACGAAATTGGATGAGTTTCGTTCACACCATTGGAATCAAGGTGACAAGCAGTGCGATTTGGTCTTAGTTTCGCTTCAATATGAGGACTTTGATTTTCAAGATTTTCTATAACCATTGTTGAATTTTGAGCGTGTCTGGAGACACCTAGATCATTTCTCCCCACTAAGGATAATTTGGTCCTCCAAAAGCATGAGCATAATCTGCAACTATTATGTTACATTTTCTGCAACAAAAGTGTCCTGACAAGTCACCCTTCCTTCTTCTTCACCCTTATCCTTTAGAGCCATAAGTGATGAACCGACACTTGCATCCTTTGCAAACCTGTAGTACATATTTGCAAATTACATGCTCAATTAAATGACCAATGATGAACCAAGCATCCCCATACTTGCCAAGACTTTATAAGACACAATATTTGGTCAAGTTTACATCATAATAGAATCCATCACCCCAACTATCAATAAAAGGCCAAAAACATCATTGTTGCTTTAATAAGAGATGGAAAACACATCATCACTTTTATATTTATATCGCAACACATGATTTACAAAATGTGTTCATGAAATGCTACTAAATTTAGTAAAATCATCTCTTACTCAACAAAATTAACCACAAGGGGTGTGGCAAATTTGCTTGTTGAACATCTTCACCAACTGGTTTCTGCATTGACGCTTTGTCATTAAGACGCTACTCTGGATGGAGCCTCCAACATGTGGCTCTTTGATGTCCACCTTTGTTTCAATGATTGCAAAAAGTCTTATTCCTCCAAACCTACCCTTCTTCTTTTCTTGATGCGGATAGGGCCTTTCACACCTCATCCTCTTTCTTGTTTCCTTTCTCTTCCAGCACTTAGTAATCACATGGTTATGTAAACCACAAAAACTACATAGTTTTTTATGACATGATTTATGTTCATCATTAACATGCTTGTAATCAAAAATGAACTTTAGAGTATTGAGACTATTTATTCCTCCCTTAACTATCTCTAGTGCAATTCCGATGATGAGAGCTCACCTTAGCTCTTCCTCTGCAATGTGCACTATCATGGGAGGATTGTGATGTGTTCCCATCAGCCCCTTTCCTTGATGATTTCAAAAATTTCTTGAAAGCTTATGATACCTTTGATCACTCTCCTTCAGTGTATCCCAAGCCTGCAAATCGAGGCCTTCGTATGACCTCCAATGGCTAAGTAATTCATTGACCATTAACACTAAATCCTTGTCCTTTGTACCCCATCTTGGTAAGGAGTCTCATGCCAGTTCCTGAAATGTGTACCTCCATATTTCCATTAGAAATAGTGTCATGTGAGAAATAAATTAAAGAACGATCAACACTGTTTACCTTAGCTATCAATTCTGAAATAGGTGATGATGGATTCACTAAGCCTTCATTGTGCTTCAATTTTCCAATGCCTCTTCCGTGGCTTGTATATGAAGCTACAATCTTTGCTTCTCCTCTTTCTCTTCTCGTAGAAGTCTCCTTAATTCAACATTCTCTGCTTCAAGGCTCTATTTTATCTCTTCATCTAAATTATGAGAAGACAATGATGAATATGAATGTCCACTCGAGGGGGTAGATGGAGCATCATCCTTTGCTCTTTCTTTCTCCCATTCCTCTCTTTCCATCTTCTCCTCATAGCCTGCATACATTACATCTACCATTTTTTGCACCCTGTAGAAGGCTTTGTACAAATCTCTGTCATCGTCCATTTTCTTTCTTGTTGCACGTTCAATCATTCACACTCACAATTCACATCAGCAAGAAGACCATTCTGATACCAAACTTGATCCAAATCTCTTCAAGTACATGAATTAACCAAGATATTTTACTTTTGTGATGTTAGCAAAATTGCATTCAAAAAAGCATGAAAAGCCACATGTGCATACTGTAAATAAGATGAAACATAAAGAAAACCATCAAATCATAGGATACAAACACATTGATAATGGAATTCACCTAGTGTGAGTTACGTCTCTGGGCCCTGGTGTCAAGAGTGAGGAGGTGGCTTCATTAAATGTTGCAAGATGATGACAAGTACATAGTACATTCTTTGTCATTACAATGATAAATTCCCTCAATCATAGTGGCATGCCTCTCCATGAGATGTTCTTAGGAACTCTCACTCATATGGGAAAATTCCCTCAAGAATGGCATGTCTCTCCATGAGACATTCTCTCTATAGGAACTCTCACTCAAATAGGAATTCCTTCAATATGACAAGCTAATAAAATCTCACAAGGTGTGGCATAAAAGTATCCCTCAACATAATGGTAATCAAGGATCTCAACAACAAAAACATCATCTCAGCAAATCAAAGAAAAGCATGACATAACTACATCATATACCTCCACTTTTAGGGATGGCCAAAAAATTTAAAGCTCAACTGCTGAAACAAACACCACCCTTGAAATCGTGGCACAAAAAATGTCAAACAACTATAAAATTTTCCCCTTTCTGACACCGTTGAATTCTAGACTCTAGGGAATCTTGAAGATTACCCTAAAGATTCCTTCCTCAAGATGGCCGAAAAATTCGCTGCTCAGATGAATATTTTGAGCACACCATTACACTCCCCATGAAATTCTGTGAAAAATTACTATAAAGTTGGCATCATTCTGCCTTGGTCAAAAATCAGCCTCGAGGGAATCTTTTAGATTCTACAAGGATTCGTTGCTTCTAGACACCTAAATTTCTGCTTCTCAAATGGGGAAGTTGAATACATGGTTGGACTCCTTGCGAGAAAATGTGCAAAAATGACTATAAGCTTGTCAAATTATGACACTGACACCACTGGCCCTCTAAGGGAATTTTTTTGGCATCTCACATTTCCCCCCGCTCATGGTTCTAGCCCTCCTAGCCACTCAGGGCTCCACTGGTCCGCTTGCTCCTATGACACCTGGTCGAATGGTGAATGCGTGTTTAAATAAACTTGTTGTGCAGAGTTACCAAATCAAGGGTTGTTGGCGCTTTGGTGAGACTTGCTGATAGATTTAATGGGGGCGGATAGGGTTCAAACCCTGCCCACCCCATACATAGTTCATTATTGTTTTAAACACCAGGTTAGATCCATCCAACACCAGATCTATCATGCACCGAGAGAGATCAAATCCCTCGAGGTGCAAACCTTCTTTTTGGTGTATAGAACTTGAGGAAATGTTTACACCTCGAGGGATTTGATCCCTCTTGGCACATGATAGATCTAGTGTTATATGTATCTAAGCGGGTTCTAGTTGAGGGAAACAATGTCACATTTTTAGGTTATCATTATTATGTACATGTTTGAGATAAAAATTAGAATTCACATTATGCTTTCTTTGCTTGGCATGACCATATCATTCTCTTCTTTATTTTTGTTTCTGTTTCTTTCCTTGAATGGTTGTATGCTTGTGTTTGGATGCTTTGAGTCGTTTGAGTGTTTATATGTTTGGATTTGGATGGTAATGTTTGTGAATGTTACAGTTGTTGTGTTATATTTTTATGTGTATGTAATTATTTATTAGTAATTATTTGGTGATGAAGAAGGGAGACAATCTTGTCTATAGTTTGCAAGTGGATTGATATTGCACATCTATTTCATTTAGTTTTAGATATTACAACTTTTGACGGCCAATTAATTCTAAATAGTGTTCCTCCAAATATTACAAAATATATCTTGAAGAGTAGTTTTAGTAATTTACTGCCTCAAGATTACTTTTGAAATAATTTATTTTCTTCAAGAATCTTTTGATGATTTTTTTAATCTATAGTTTATTTTGCAAAGTCAAGAAATAATGTATTTTTGATTTTTTTTAATGAGTAGCCAAATTTATAAAATCTTTACAGTATTTGTTTCTCCAAACAATTATCACATCTCCTTTAAGAATATTCTGATTTGTTTTGATGTTTAAAAATATATATTTTCATCTTATATGTATTTTGAATACATTGTTGTATGCAATTACTCTATTAGTAATTTTGAATATAATTTGAATATATGTAATTGTCTATTAGTAATTAGTTGGTGATGAAGAAGGGAGACGATCTTGTCAAGGATTAATTTTCACTTTTCATGATGATTGACTATGCACAACATTTTCATTTTAATTCTAGGTATCACAACTTTTGAGAACTAATTATTTATTAATAGTGTCCCTCTACATATCGCTAAATATGTCTTGATTTTTATTTTTTTTAATAATCTACAACCTCAAGATTAACATCTAATGCAAAAAATCAAGTAGGATTAGAAAACAACTTCTACAATGAAATCAATGCATCTAGTGCAAGCAATCAAATGAGATTAGAAATCAACATCTACACTGAAATTAATGCATCTAGTGTAAGCAATCAGATAGGATTAGAAATCGGAGTTGTCTTTAGTGCAACTTTTTGGATTTTCCAGTGTCGGAATCCGATGGAAGAATTTGAGGTGAAATATTGATTTGTGTTATTTAAACTGGCTTTTTCACTATATATATGGATTCAACACCCACAAAAACCCCTAAGGCACTTTGATTGTGTAGGGATTACCATCAAGCTTATGATTTCAATAAATTCTTGTCGGATTTTAGAAAAATTAGACCAGAAAAGCCCACCAGAAATACTTCCAAAAAGTCGCACTAAAGACAACTCATTACAAATCCACATCTACATTGAAATCCATGCATTTAGTGCAGGCAACCAAATAGGATAAGAAATCCACATCTACACTAAAATCCATGCATCTAGTGAAAGAAATCAAATAGGATTAGAAACCCACATCTACACTAAAATCAATGCATCTAGTGCAAGCAATCAAATATAATTAGAAATAAACATCTATATTGAAATAAATGCATCTAGTGCAAGAAATCAAATATAATTAGAAACCAACATCTACACTGAAATAAATGCATCTAGTGCAAGCAATCAAATAGGATTAGATATCATCATCTACATTGAAATCAATACATATAGTGAAAGAAATATTCTTCCCTCTCTCACCAATCCATCTCATCTTGAAAAATATTTCTAACAATTTGCAGTCTCAATATTAACAACATCTAATCCATCTAACGAAAGAAATCAAATAGGATTAGAAAGAAACATCTACACTGAAATCAATGCATATAATGCAAGCAATCAAATAAGATTAGAAACCAACATCTACACTGAAATCAATGCATCTAGTGCAAGCAATCAAATAGAATTATAAATCAATATCTAAACTAAAATCAATGCATCTAGTGCAAGCAATCAAATAAGATTAGAAATCACCATTTATGCTTAAATCAATGCATCTAGAGCAAGCAATCAAATAGGATTATAAATTAACATCTAAACTAAAATCAATGCATCTAGTGCAAGAAATTAAATATAATTAGAAATCAACATCTTCACTTAAATCAATGCATCTAGTGCAAGCAATCAAATAGGATTAAGAATCATCATTAACTTTGAAATCAATGCATATAGTACAAAAAATATTCTTCCCTCTCTTCCCCCTCCATTGATGTCTATATCTCCCTCCATCTCTCCTTATTTGTCTCTCTATCTCGCCCCCACCAAACACACGCACATACTCTCTCTCCATATCTATCTATCTCTCCATCCCTCTCTCTATCTCTCTATTCTTCCCTCTTTTCACCTCCCATCTATATCTCTATCTCCCTCTGCCTCTCTTTTGTCTCTCTATATCACCCCCAAAACATACACACTCTTTCTACAACACACACACACACACACACACACACACACATATATATATATATATATATATATCCCTCCTTCTTCCTCTCCCTCTCTCTTCCCCTTCACTCTCTCTCCCCCTTCTATCTCTCTTCCCTCCTTCTCTCCTCTCTCCCTCTCTCTATCTCCCTTATCACTCCCTCACTCTCTCTGCACCTTTCTCTCTCTATGTATTGCTTCTTACCTCCCTCTCTCTTTCCCTCCAACTCCATCTTTCTCTTTCCCTCCCTCTCTCCTTCTCTCTCTCTTCCTTCCTCTCTCTCTATTTCTCTCTCACCTCCCTCTATCTCTCTCCCCCCTCTCTCTCTTCACCCTCCAACTATGTCACTATTTCTCTCCCTTTTTCCTTCTCTTTCCCCTTCCTTCCATCTCTCCTTCTTCGTCTCTCTACTTCACCCAAAAGCATACACACTCTCTGTCCATCTCTCCCTTGTCACTCCCTCTCTCTCTCTCTCCACTTTTTTCTCTCTATGTCTTTCTTCTTCACTCCCTCTCTCCATCTCTCTGTCCCTCCCTCTCCATCCTTACCTCTTTTCCCCTCTATCTCAAGTCCTCTCTCCTTTTCTCTTCTACCTCCCTCTCTCTCCCCCCATCTCTCTCTCTCTCTCTCTCTCTCTCTCTCTCTCTCTCTCTCTCCAACCTTGTTCGTCTCTCCCTCTATATCCCTCCTCCATATTTGCGTCTCCTTCTCTCTCTCTTACCCTTCTCTCCCTCTCTTACTCCTTTCTTTCTCTCTCTCATTCTCTCTTCCAATCTCCATTCCTCCTCCCCCCTCTCCTTCATTTTATCTCCATCTCTCCCTTGTCACCCCCTCTCCACTTCTGTCACTTTATGTCTTTGTTCTTCCCTCCATAAATATATCTAGAGTTAATATATATCACGATATATTAATATATATTATAATATAACTAATTGAAGATCATTTTAGATTTAATATTGTATTAACCCAAAGTTATTAAATTTAATAATAGTAATATTAAATTTAATAACGTTTTTTAATGACATGATAACAAAATTTAGAATAAAACTACATCAAATTAATATTTTCAAATATTTGAATTTTGATGTGGAAATATTTATGTCTTTAAATACTTTAATATATCCATAAGATATGGTTTTTCCCTTTAAAGATTTATTTTACAAATATTTAATTAAAAGAAATGTTAAAAGGTTTTGGAGCATATTTGTGTTGAATTAACCTTTTTCCTTTGATTTAAGAGATGGTATTGACTTTGGTAAATCTGAGTAAAGATGTTTAATATTTTACCTGATATGGAATTTCAATGCGGTAATTTTTTTTGTTAAAGGTAAATTAATGATCCATTCAAATTCACTTATATGATAAAGAAAATATTAAAGGCATGAGATAATTTATTACCCATTCAAATTATATATAATAATACATAGCTGTATTTTAATAACTAATCTTACTCCATTAATACTATTAAAAGGCTATATATAATCTAAAGATTTAAGTTATATATACTTTAAGATTCAAGCTAATGTTTTGGTCGACATTAGTAAAATTTACTTTTATTATTTTTTGAGGACGTGACATACTTACACATCGAGGTCATACTGGGTTGTAGAATGCACCTCTTGGTGCAAAAAACACACCTTGATATTTAACATCAACGGTTATGTGGTATGGTGTGTAGTGTCACAACTTGCGGTCGATGTTGGTGCGGCAGTTAACAATTTTGGACGCATAACAATTGGTGGATTGGGGTATGGGGTCAGTCGGGTGGCAGGACAACTAGCGGGCTAGGCGGGTTCAAACCCCATCGGCCCTAGTTCATACGACGGTCAAACTGCTTGCTCGTCGGCCATTTGTATCAACGGTCTATAATATGTGTTGTAATAGATAAAAGATGCACAAAATTGAAAAGAAAGAGATGTAGCTCTTAGGTGTGACCTGCACCTGGAGACTACACTCACAAAACTTGAGAGATGTCTCTCGTTCACTCTATTACCATTGAATCAAAAGATTACATTATTAAATACAATACTAGGAAATAGGAAGTTGTACCCAAACCCCATAACTATAGGAACTAATCCTAAACTAGGGAGAAAGTTACAACGATGTAACCATTTTCTCCATTAATAATAAAATAATATTAATTATTCTCAACTCCCCCCCTTAATGGAGAAAGGGTTCTCCTGAACTCCTAGCATCTTTCTAAACAATTCAAATTTTACTCGTGCAAGAGGCTTTGTAAAAATGTCAGCCACATTGTCACAAGTTTTACAATATTCAACAGCAATTTCATTTGACTGTATTTTCTCTCTAACAAAATGGAACTGAGTGTCTATATGCTTGGTGTTTTTGTGAAACACTGGATTGTATGCTAATTTGATGGTGCTCTGGTTGTCGCTTTTGATAGAAGTGGGTTGCTTCTGTTCTTTTCCTGCATCTTTGAGAAGTCTCCTCAACCAGATTGCTTCACATGTTGCTGCACACAATGCTTGATACTCAGCTTCACATGACGACAAAGCTACAGTACTATGTTTCTTGCTGCTCCATGCTATGACCCCGGAACCTATGTTGAATGCATAACCTGTGATGGACCTCCGATCATCCAGGTTACCTGCCCAGTCTGAGTCTTAAAAACCTACTAGAGTAACATCAGATACATCAGTGTACAAAATACCAAAATGAACAGTACCACAAAGATACCTCAACACACTTTTTGCTGCATTCTAATGACTTTCAAGCGGTTTCGCCATAAATTGGCTCAACACACTAACAGAGTATGCCAAGTCAGGTCTGGTTGTTGTAAGGTATATCAGGCTGCCAACCAGCTGTCTATACATTGTGGCATCTACCTCCTTAGTACCATCATCACTGCTCAATTTCAAATTCTGCTGCAAAGGTGTTGCTGCTGTTCTACACTGATCCATAGTAAACTTTTCTAACAGATTTCTAGCATACTTCCCTTGGGTAAGAAAAGTTTTCCCAGTATCTCTAAATACTTCTAATCCCAGACAATAGTGAAGGCTTATGAGATCCTTGATTTCAAAAACTTGTGCCCTCAGCCTTTTGATTCCTTTGATTAAATCAAATGCATTTCCTGTTATAATCATGTCATCCACATACAAAGAAATCAAAACAATCTGCCCCTGATTATTGTACTTGGTATACAAATTTGGGTCATTTAAACTTCTATGGAAACCATACTCTATAAAGAAAGAATAAACTTTTTCATACCACGACCTGGGTGCTTGCTTTAAACCATATAAAGCCTTTTTCAATCTGCAAACAAGATGTTCCTGCCCCTGCTTTACATATCCTTCTGGCTGTACTAAGTAAATTTCTTCTTTTAAATCACTATTTAAAAATGCAGATTTGACATCAAGCTGGTATAATTCCCATTTATGTTTAGTAGCTAAAGCAATAAGCATTCTGATTGTATTTAGCTTTGCTACAGGTGCAAAAGTATCATCAAAATCTATACCTTCCTTCTATGAGTATCCTTTTGCAACCAACCTAGCTTTTAACTTATCTATACTTCCGTCTGCATTCATTTTTGGTTTGAACAGCCACTTACATCCTATAGGAGCTTTATTTTTAGGCAGTTCTACTAAATCCCAAGTTTCGTTTCTAAAGATTGATTCCATTTCTTCATCCATTGCAGCTCTCCATTCCTTGAATTGGCTGGCTTCTTTATAATTAGAGGGTTCTACAATGTTTAAAACTTTTGACATTAAAGCATAGCTTCTCAACTTCAATGGTAGTTGAGTCTTCCTACCTGACCTCCTTGGTAGGGGTGGACTTACCTCAAATTTGTTTTCCTCTGCAATAATTGGGCCTGCTTTTTCACCTTCTTGCTGTTCTTCTTCTTTCTCTTCTTCCTTCTCCTGTTCCTGCTCCCTCTCATCCTCGCTGCTTTCCTCCAACAGCAATGGAATGTGCCAATCATCTCCAACATCAGCTTTCCTTTCCTGCACCTGTTCATGAAAGACTACATCTCTACTAGCAAATGTCTTACGAGAGTCAGGATTGAACAGTTTGTATGCCTTAAACTCTGTGCCATAACCAACTAAGATGCATTTCACTGCCTTAGGGTCTAATTTCTTTCTATCAGCTTTGGGTACATGTGCAAATGCCTTTGACCCAAAGACTCTTAAGTGGTTTACTGCTAGTTTAAA
>APFE031369316.1:2094-15139 GCA_000404065.3 Pinus taeda
ACGCAGGTTCTCTCTACCTTGCCTGCATGTACGCATCCCAAGCTCATTGTACCTGCGTACTTGTACGCTCTGTAAGTCAAGGGATGGGTGCATACTCCTGTAAAGGTCAAAATGCGCGACTTTCATCTTAAAAAAGTTACTTGTGGTCACTTCTAGAGCTTTCTAGAAGAGCGTTTGACGTGTATTGAGCGCCTCCAGATGGTTCATGCATCCCTATGATAGAGGAACTTATCCCATCAAGAGAGGAGCTACCCCATCCAAAAGAGGGAGTATCCCATTGATGTTGGAATTGAATAAATTCTTCTAGAACACTATAAATACAGGCTTTGGGCCAGAGGAGGGGAGGTTAAAAGCTGAACATTCCAAAGGGTAGATGCTGCTGGAATTAGGACTTCCATTATAAACTTGTGAGGAGAGATTACCATCCTTTCTTGTTGCCATATTGGAAGTGGATGAGCTTGTCAAAGTAGAGGAAATCTCTTACTGGACCCTGGGAGGAGCTTGCACAACACCAAGGCTCAGGTTGTAATGGTTCCTTTTTTGTTTCCTTAATACAAATAAGTCCATTCTTCTCAATGATTTGTTGTTAATGAATTATTTCATGTACTCCTTGGTCTATGTGATGAATATGCTTTGTTTTATGAAATATTCAGGTGTTATGTAATCGTTTGCTGTTAGTGTATGCAGGTCTTAAAGTGGAGGAGGAGCTATCTGGATTAGCAAGGCTGGACTGCTACAACAAGCGTTGGATTTGAGGTAGGATCGAACAACACTTGGTTTCTCATAGAATGATGTATGTTTAGAGAAGGATTGCTCTTGTTTGTCTTGTTTTTCACTAGAGAGTCTTAGACTCCTAGGGAGGTTAGGTTTGTCCGCAAAAATAACTCTTTCCGCATGACAAGGATATTATTGGCCGACTTTGTTTCCATATTTATATAAGACAGTGATGAGCTACTATGAATGCCAAGTTTTTCAAGGAAAAAGGAAGTTGCTTCTTCTTCCTTTGAATCCAGTTGAAGTAAATGCACCTTTCCAACAGTGGGGACTTGATTTCATAGGGGAAATCCATCCTACATCATTAGCACAACACAGATGGATTTTGACAGCTACCGATTACTTCACCAAGTGGATTGAGGCCATTCCGACAAGGCAAGCCATGGACACGGTAATCATCCAATTTTTAGAATCTAATATCTTCTCTGGTTTTGGTTGCCCTCATAAGATTATAACAGATAAAGAAGCATCATTTAAGTCCAAAAAGATGGTCGAGCTTTGCAACAAGTACAATATTACATTGGGTCATTCCATGACATACTACCCGTAGGACAATGGGCTGGCTGAGTCATCAAATAAATCCTTGGTGAACATTATCAAGAAAATGTTGGAGGAAAACAGGAAGAATTGGCATCGAAAGCTTGTTAATGCCTTGTGGGCCAACATAGTGAGCAACAAGAAATCAATAGGTATGTCACCTTTTGAGTTGGTTTATGGTACTAATATAGTATTTCCTACATCACTTGCAGTCTCGGTCATGAGATTATTAGAAGAGAAGATGGCAGTGAAGAGGATGATATTCGACACAGAATTAATCAAATGATTCACCTTCAGCAAACAAGAGAAGAGGTTTCCCAAAACATTTTCCAGTTGCAAGAGAAAATAAAGAAAATTTATGACCGCAAAACCAAGGCAGAAAAGTTTCATCTGGAAGATGTAGTGCTACGGTGGGATGCACAAAATGAGGAAAAGGGAAAGCATGGTAAGTTTGAAAATTTATGGAAAGGACCATATAAAATCTCAGCTTATCGAGGATAGAATGCATTTTTGTTGAAGGAAATGGATGGTCAGGATTGTTCAGGAGGGCCAGTGAATGGTAGGCTCCCGAAGCACTACTATTTTTGAGGTTGTTCCCTGAAGTTACTTCACCTTCATTGTATATACTAGTTTGCTTTTCCTTGCAAGGTTTCAAGTACACTGTCATTTTAGCTTGGGGCTCGAAGTGAAGGCTATAAAGTTTGAATGATTAGTGTCAAGTTTGGTTGATTTGGTTTATAGTCAAGTTTAGAGTCGGTTTGGTTGTGAGTCAGTTTTCAGTTTGTATTGAGTTATTTTTCATTTTTTTTTTGTTTTTTGTTTTTTTTGTTTTGACCGTATTGCCCAATGGATGAGGCACTTGGTCTACGGTGTTATTGACACCTCCAAGGAGTTGCCATCCCTAATAAGGCCAATGTTAGTGTCAATATTTGCATACTTCCATCATGGATCAAAATTTTCTCTTTGCATTTTCATTTTAGGGGTCCCATACTGAAAATTTTACATCATTTCATCAGGTCATGTCAAGTTGACCCACTGATGGTTGTCTTCTCTTCATAAAATTAAATTTCTTGCTCATAGAGTATACTTGTTGACCCTTCTTCAGGTTGCCTTCAGTTATGGTTTCATGGTCAATTTGCAATCTTGCTTTCATTAGGTCATAGGGCATGTTTTCATTAGGTCTTAGGGTTTCATTTCCAAGGTCAAGAGCCTGATTTTAAAATGTAAATAAAGGGAAACAAGGGTATGAGGATGATAAATAAGTCAAGCATGATGGCTTGTAGGTCATAGACACCATATCATTATCTTTTAACCTAATGTAATTTTCACCTCAAAAACATGTTTTTGAGGTGAAAATAGAGTATTTTGAGTTTATTTGTATTTCTTATGTAATTTTAAGTCACTATATGTAATAAATGATCCCAACTGCACCATAGCATCTCTCCTTACTGCAAGACAAAGAAACACTGTAAAAATCAGTTCAATTTGAGCATTATCCACCTGAAAAGAAACAGAGAAGGAAGTCATTAAAAACAGAGTTTTGAGAAAGTTCAATAAACATTAGAAAGTGGGGTTTTCAAGTGAAATATCAAAATCTACTCCTATTTAAGCTCTCACATTTCATTTTCAAGTTCATTATTCTCATTTGGCAATCAAGGAGTCCAAAAGTGAGAAGAGGAGACAAGGTTGAGCGAGTTTTGGGCGAAGGAGAGTTGGCATTGTGCTTCTGGAGGGTGGTGCTGCACGTCTCGAGTAGTGGAGGAGTGGCGCTGTGTGTTGGCAAACTGGCGCTATGCTTTCAGGCAGGCAGGGTTGGCGTTGTGCGTTGAGGCCTGGCGCTGCACGTCTGGGAATTTCAGTAGTGTAATTTTACACTGCGCTGCGCTTCTAGGGTGGCACTACACGTCTGTGCACCAGCATTGTGCGTTGAGTAGAAGGGTCGAAAAGTCCTCTAAACTCCAAGAAACTTCAAATTTTCCCTCTCCTACCTGCATACAAGTAAGTGGTCCTCCCTACTACATTGATTGGTTTGCAATTTAACTTCTAAGCTAAATTTTCCTATGGCGAGTGCCTAAACCCTAAAATTCTCCCTTTTTATGCCTAAAACCCTAAACCCTCATTGTTCCTCCTATCACCTATCACTTCAACTCTAAACTCTTTCCCTATCCCTATTTCCTTATCCCCTTATCCCTTTATCCTTTTATCCCTGTATCCATATTCCATATCATCCCTGTCCCTTTATCCCTCTTCCCAAAGGGAAATTTCTCAAACAAACCAAGCCCTCCATCTCATTTTATGATTCCTACTCCCTCATTCATTTTCTAGCCCATAAGGTCGTCTCCCATCCCCTCACTCCTAAAACAATTTCACTCATTCCCTTCATACAACCTCAAGCCTTGCAAACATGGACAGAGAGGACCGAGACTATGAGGAGGAGGAAAACATAGGCAGTGACACCTCAACAGATAAAGCTAGGAAACAGAGAAAACCACATAAGGGAGGCAGGATTATCAGAGAAGAGCCATCAAACTTTAGAGAATTGCAGGCATCTCAACTGGCTATCACATGTTTTAGATATCTTGGCTACTATGAGTTCTGTGAGCAGGTAGAGAGAGTTCAACATCATCCCGAGCTCACCAGAATTTTTGTAGCTCATCTTCAGGACAACAAGGTGACTCTTGCTGGGGTAACATTCACCGTCTCACCCTCCATCATTTCAGATGCAACCAGGATTCCGAATGTGGTGGAGAAGTGGTAAAGGCCCAGGACCTAGATGAACACTATTACGAGCCTTATATCAAACCCTGGTACAGAAATGAGGTGAAGAGACTTTTTCCTTTTAGATTTCTTGAAGACAAGTATGTCCCCATGATGAAAATCATCATGAAATATTTCACTTGTGAGGGAAGATTTTCTAGGCTGTACACCTATCACATCAGGATCTTCATGCATTTTACTAGGGTGAGGATGCTGAACCTTCCTTATTTCCTGTTCAGGAATATTGATAAGATGGCTCATTTTGTGTAGAAGAAGCCATACCCTCAGCAGATGAGTAGTCTCTATCATTACTCCCTGATCAAGATCATTGTGCTTCATAATCTCAATCTCCTCAACATCTCTTGGGAGACATTTATTGCTCATGACATCTTCAGGGGTCCTTAAATTCCTCCACCAGTGTCTCAAGAAGCAGGGGGACCTTCTAGCATTGCTCAGGTGAAAACAGATGAGGAGGCCAAGAGATTAGAACTATTGAGGTTCCCAAGACCTTCATGACATATTAGAGGGGCACACAGAGATTGTTTGTAGCCAATAGGCAAGTGTTTGCTCCACGAGATGTGGAAGGGACCTTGCCTTCTTCATCAACCCATAGGAAAATGCTAGCTCCACAGGATGTGGAAGGGGCTTTTCCTTCTTCATCAACACAACAGGTACAGGTGCAACAACTACACAAAGGGAAGGAAAAGATGCCAGAGAAGAGTTTTGATGATGAGGAGGAAAGAGACTTTGACTTGATAGAGCATGATGAGCCAGAGCAACGTTATACTCACCATGGAGTGGAAATAATTGACTTAGAGGCTCAGGATGAAGAAACAATAAAAGACATCATCATACAAGAAAAGGATATGGACAATTTGGAGAGGGCCAAGTATGTTATCACATATTTGGAACAAGAAAAGAAGCAGTTGAGTGACAAAGAAGTCCTCATGGAGCTGGGAATGCTCAAGGTAAAATGACAAAGTGGCAAAGAGGCACATATCACTTTGACTCCCATTGAGAAGGATATTGAAGATGATAGAGAGAATTGGCTTGAGAGTGTCAATTTTCACCTTGAGAAGCTGTTGCAGAAGGCCAATAGAGACAATCATATGATCAGACACATGGCATACCATTAGAGGACCCGAAACAAGATTTGCAACATGAGGGTCAAGAAAATGAAAGCTAGGCTAAGGCGTGATATTAAGGGAAAAAAGGAGGAGGATAGGCTTAGGTTGCTTGATGAAGCTTCCTTGGCTCATTAGGACACTTGATGATGGTACTTCTCACCAATTTTGGGCAAGTTTGGAGGAATTTTTGTTATTTGTGAATTTTGAAATTTTACACACAGGAAAACTACCTTTTCCTAGGGGCACCCAATGGAGAAATGGTTTGCATTTTTGGATTTAGTGTGATGAGGACATGCACCCTATGGATTTTCAAAGTTTTTGGGGCAGAACTGGTCCACCAAAAGGTCAAAAAACACCCTAAAAATGACCTTTCTGCCACTTTTTGGACACACAAAATAAATCTTGGGAGAATCAATTTTTGAGGGGTCAAATGAGCTTCAAATGCAGAAATTCTAGGTGTTTTGGAAAGTAGACTTGAAGATATTTCCAGTGAGCTATCATGAGCTCAATTTCGATTCCAAGAAGGCCTCCAAAATGGACTTGAAAGTGGCACTACGCATTGGGCCAGTGGAGCTGTGCATAGGGCAAATTTTGCACAGGATGCCTATTTTTCCAGTTTTTGAATGTGTTCATGGATTCTCTCTCATGGAGGATGTTTTACCTTTGTAAATGATGACTTGGCATGTAAATATGATGGGTAACTAGTAGTAGAGGGTAGATTCATTTCTTTAAAAGTTAGTTTGAGCTCAAATGAATCAGTTTTTCACTTTTAGAGGCAAGTTGTTGAGATGCCTATATTCCTATTTCTTATTCAGTGTTGGTTAGTTTAGCTAATCATCTTAGGGATTCGACCCCTAAGGATGGGAGGAGGTTGAATTCATGTCTATATCTTCTTCTTCTTTCTCATTGTAAAGGGTTGGACTTAGCTGGATGCTCAGACCTTGATTGTACATCATTTTGTAACAGTTTAGTAGGAGAGTAATAAGAATTGCGGCTAATTTTATGGGATCCATGTGGTATGGAGTTTTAGTATAGTTTCTTCTTTTGTGATCATATGTTAATGTGTTTTGTATACTTCTTTAATCATTTCATTGCTTTCTAAGTGAATACTTTCAAGTTGATAGGTAGAATTCATTGCGTCAGTGCTCTGCTTTGGGAAAACATTCACCATTTCATGTTCTCTGCAGTCTAGGAAGGATCCATGGTTTTCACATGCTCTTCTTAGCTTCTCACTAGTCTAAAACATCTCACCCCATCAAGCCCTAGAGTGATAAACCTTATGCCTATCTGAACACTCTGCAATTCTGACCTAATTCCCTAGCCCTAAACTGTCTAGCTCCTCCTGATCCAGAAAAACCCCTTCAAAATCCAATCAAAACTTCATGCTAATATATCTAGCCTAATACCCTTTACTTGATCTAGTCATCTTGGCTGAGATCCTTACGGAGAGAGCCCTCTCCCAGCCTAGTAGGGCTAGCTACTTGGCTAAGCATGGTTTGTGGTTACCCTGGCATTACCTTCCTTCAGCCTGAGGTTCAATATAGGTGATGACAGGACTCCCTCTTGCCCCAATTTATTTTTCCCCAGACTTATTATTTCCAAAAATTTGTAACCTGGTGTCAATTTTGATACATTCCCAACGAGAGAACAATAGTGGCCCAAAATGGTGAAATTTTTTTGCCATTAATGTTCATTCAATCTCAGAGATGCTCCAAATCCAAAATCCTAATCATATCCAGCCTTTTCACCCATATTTCCTCATGGAAATGTACAATAAGCTTGATTTCCCCCAAAGAGCCAAGATATTTGAGACTTTCTTACCAGAAAAGCCCAATTTCCCAAAACAAACCCTCCTTATCTTGCTTCTATGTTCCTTGAGATGACCAAACAGATACTTTCAATAGTTTCATGCCTTTTAGGATGCCATTTTGACTAATAGGTTGATGAAGTCATCCAAGCCCTTCTTTCTATGTTTTCCAAAGGTGGAAAGCCTCCTACTATCTTCTGCTATAGTGAATTTTATGCAAAAAGCATTCATGAACAATTCATGAAATTTTCAACTGAAGGAGTCTTCAAGTATACACCTGTCTTGGTATATTTGTTTTATATTATCAATCAAACAGGTTTTCTTTTCATCTACAAAAGTTATACAGTTAAGGGAACCCTTAATCGGTCATTCACTGGACCTCCCTGGTCAGAAAGAATAGCAGTAAATTCACATTCAGTGATTTTGTGGATCAATTTTTGCATATGGTAGCTAGTTTGTTAAATAGTGATGCATAACCAATAATACATCCAGAGATCAAAATAATTTTTCACTTAGGTGAATAGACTAAGAAAGGAGACTAGTATTTATCCTAGAGTTATATAGAGATCAAGAGATATGGGTGTGAATTCCCCCCTTATAAACTCCCCAAGTTTGTGCCAATTTTCTTTTTTTCCTTAGAATTTATCAGAAAAATGATCAACATGGACCAACTACACTTCCTGGTAGCCAAGAATAAAGCAAAATTCAAAATAAAAACATAAATTGGTCCCTTCACATGCAATGCAAGATCAATAGGACAAGGAGCAGATGCCATTTTGAAGCATATGAACTTCAAACACAATTTTACATGGTCCTACAACCCTTTTGGTACAATTTCTAAATTGAGGCTAGAACAAAGGTATGCTCACTATGCCCATACTTCCAGACCAGAAATAGAGCAATTCATGAACTAAGAAGAATGGCAGGATAATTCATTATAGGAGGCCGAAGAACATGTGTTGTCAACTTCACAGACACCAATACCACATGAAATGGCTGAAAAGAGACCAAGGGCAACCATTTCCCCTTCAGTGACAGCGCGATTTCAGCAAAGGATTTCATAGTGTACAATAAGAGATAGAAGACCATGGATGTAGGAGAGAGACAACAATAGATCGCAGAACAAGAACAACCTATTATCCTAACAGACTCATGTATACCTTTAGTTTCAAGTAGAGAGGAGACCATTTCTACATCTCTGATGACCTCAATAACAATAGATACACTTGTTTCATCACAAACAAGAGAGATGGAACATAGCAAGAAAGATCAGAGTATTTTTTCCATCTACAAAGAAATTAAAGCAAAGAATAACGCACTCAAGGCTACTACATTTTCACAATTTTGGAAGCAAACATCCACCACCCAGCATAGGCTTCTTTCAGCCTTTGATACAGAGAAGAGAAGAATGCGAGTTTCTTTCCTGGAGCCCAAATTTGCTCAGCCTCAATCAACAAATGACTACAAGTAGTCCATTTTCTCTTTCGATACATATATGATCCATCCTAATAACCAAATGGACTTCCATAAGCAGTCTGGTGAGATGCTTTACAACACCATCACATATTCAGTTATGGCTGTAGCTAAACTCAAAGTCTCTGTAGACAACATTCAAGCACCGTTAAAACTGGAAACAATTTGTTCTCTAGCCAAAGACACAAAGATAAAGTCTTTGGAAGATTTGGTCATTAAAATTGGGATATGATCCCAACGATATAACAACAATTGATGAGATTATAAGGAGTAAAAATGTAGACATAGCAGCATTGAGAAAACAACTTAAGCTTCGCTCCACTGAAGATCCATAAACTAAGGAGTATGGAGAAAAAGAACAACAAAAAGAGAATCTATTCAAAATTATTATTGAATAGGACAATCAAATTGCTAAGATGGAAGAAGAAATAGAAATACTCCTAAAATAAAAAGAACAACAAGTAGTTTGAGTGCAGGCCATCCCTATGGCTATGATTCCAGTGATAGGTATTGTTGACACCTAATCCTTGTGATTGGGTGAATTATTGTAAATAGACAAATAGGAAATATGAACAGTCATCGGGAGACGAACTGAATAGTCTCTCCCTCATGTATATAATGAGGACCTGCTTGATGGAATAAAACAGTCAAATTATTTCTACCTAATGGAGTTATTGCCTGGCCTGACATGGTATCAGAGCCAGCTCCTTTTTAGCTCTTGTCCCTTGTAACTCCCTTGTCTGCTCTCATATACTTGCGTTGCTCCTCCTTACAATTAGCTGTGCCCTGTCTACCATATTCCTTTTATACAGACCTGCGCTTGACATTCACTTGAACGATGTAAACGTTCCTCTGCCTGACACTGCCAGCACTGTCCAAGCTATTATGACATAGTTTCATAAACGTTTCAAAAGCGCTGTGCATTCACTTGAACGATACATAATGAATCGCTGCTCCACGCTGAAACGTTCCTCTGCCTATTCCACACTTACGTGGTTGCCAACACTGTTGCCATCGAATTTTGTTTCACCTTGGCTTCGACCATTGATTTCTCTGCTCTGAACTTCTCTGATTCTTGGCATTGATTTCATTTTAACAAAATTTGCCGTGAGCTCTGTTAACCGCCATGAACCCAGAATTCGTGTTCCAAGAATGAAACTTGACTTTTGAAACAGTCGTGGTTTCAATCCGCTTCGTGCGATGCTGTCTTCAGTTTATATCTCTGAGTTGGGGCAAGGCGCTCCTCTTCTGAGATGTCAAGTCTCTGCACAGCCATGGTCTCATAGTCTCAGAGCAAATCCTATCGGCGATTGCTGGAATATGCATTGTTAGAAATTGTTTTGTGTATTTAATCGTTGTTACATATAATTAAACACTAGACACCGATACATTTGAATGCTGTCACATGAATGTTTGGTGGAGGCAGAACGTCCATGATGCATTGAGCTCTTTTAAAAAGAGGCCGTATGGTATGAAGAGTTGGCTTTGTATGCTGCGTATGCATTGAATGTTTTTTTATTGGTGGCCGTGTACATTTTGAAGGTCATTTTTTCTCTGTGTATTGAAGTTGTGATGGCAGTGATTCAATGGGTACATGAAAACCTTGTGTTAGAAGTTTTTAGTGGACGATAAAATTTGCTGAAGAAGTTAAAAAAAGAAAAAGAAAAGGCTGTATATGTGGGTCACATGGTGGATTTCAAATCTTTTGAGAATTCCCTTTTGAGTACATTTTTATTGTATATTGGCAGAAGTATTTTTCCATTAGCAAAACTATTCTTTTTTACATAATGCATTCAATCATATCCATGGTGGGAATAGTTCTCACTGGCAAGGAGAACTATCCTGAATGGTCCCGAATGATAAAACACACCCTCATTTTCAATGAGTTGTGGAAAGGAGTGTGTGTCGGAGAAGGAGACAATGACCCAGTACAGCCTACCTCAGACAAAGAGCTCGTCATTTGGGAAAACAAGAACAGCAAAGCTTATGCATTAATCATAGCATCTGTAAATGAAGAGGTGAGTCGCCATATTTCGTCATATTCAACTGCCTTTGAAGCCTTACAAAAGCTGAAAGAACTCTATGACTCACATTCTGCACTCGAAGTTGTTCAACTCATGATTAAACTCTTCACTTTTGAACTGCAAAATAATGATCCTCTTGCTCTTGCATCTGAAGTAAAGTCTAGAATGCATGATATCAAATCCACTAAGGTTGAATTGGATATTCCTCTTATCGCTTTTTTCAAGGCACTTTATCCTACTTACTCCAACTATCTTGAGTCATTGCAAGCAAATGGAAATCTCAAAGATATAACCTTTGACTCTCTTGTGAAAAAGTTTGCTGAAAGAGAGAAAGCTTTTGGAAAGAAGACAACCCCTGAATCTTCTGAAGAGGTTGTGTACCTTGCTCATAAAGAAAAGCATCCTGCTTAAGATTCTACAAGAGGAAGAGGTGGTCAAAGAGGAAGAGGAAGATATTTCAGAGGCAGGGGTGGCAGACATTCTCAAGGAGAAAAAGCATATTTGCACTGCATTCACTGCAAGAGAAATGGATCACATGATGCCTCTACATGCAAGCTACCATGGGACAAAATTGAGCAGAAAAGAAACCAACAGAAAGGTAAAACTGATGATACAGACAAAGGTAAAGCACTTGAATCCGCTCACGTGGCACAATGTAACATTGGAGTAAATGAAGATTTATTTAATGCTTCACTTGCTTCTTGGAAAAAAGATTGGTTGCTTGATTCAGGAGAAACCTGCCACGTGACTCATAGAAAAGATTTTTTTGAAGATTTCACTGACAATGTTGATGGAGCAGTATACTTTGCAGACCAATCAAAAATCAAGCCATCAGGGCTTGGCACAATCAGGCTTAAACTACCTGGTCTTCTAGACTTTCTTATGCATTATGTTCTATATCTCCCACAACTCAAGAGAAACTTGCTGCCCTTGGTCCACATCCGCCAGCAAGGTCACTCCATTCATATGTTTGATGGCAAGCTTGAGGTAAGAAAAGCATCTGACCACCAACTTGTCATGAGGGGAATAGAAGAAGAAAGGTTTATCAAGCTGCAAGGAACCTCTGCTCATGCACAACATTTCTCATACAATTCTCATCATGAAGAAGGTACACTTCCATCAAGTTTATTATGGCATGCTAGATTTGGACATTTTGAACTATGATAGTCTCCGCTTATTAAAGAAAAATGGGGTTGCTGGTTTGCCTACAATTCCTAGGAAACTTAAGCAACGTGATGCTTACATTCTAGGAAAGCATAGCAAACAGTCTTTTCATGATTCACATTCAAGAGCACGTAGAAAACTTGAACTCATTCATTCAGATTTATGTGGTCCAATGCCTGTTCCTTCTACAAATGGAAATAAATATATCATGACATTTATTGATGACTACAACAGAATGTGTTGGGTTTATTTATTGAAGAACGAATCTGATGCTTTTCAAACATTCAAGATTTTTCATAAATGGATTGAAAATGATGCACAATCTCATATTGGGTCTATTCGCACTGATAATGGAAAAGAATACACATCAAATGAATTTGAACAATATCTTCGCCAACATGGGATTAAATATCAAACAACTGTGCCTTATAATCCCCAACAGAATGGTGTAGCTGAAAGAATGAATAGAACAATTTTGAATATGGTACGATCCATGCTTTTTTCAAAAATGTAAAGATAATGTTTTGGGCTGATGCTGTTCTATGTGCTGCATATATAAAGAATAGATGTCCATCTAGTGCTATAAGAAACAAGACTCCTTATGAATTGTGGTATGGACATGTTCCTTCGGTAAAACATCTCAGGATTTTTGGTTCCACCTGTTATGCTTTGATACCAAAGGTACATAGAAACAAACTTGGTGCTAGAAGTCGTAAGTGTATTTTCTTGGGGTATTCAAATACCTCCAAAGCATACCGCCTCTATGATGAAGAAAATAAAAAGTTTGTTATATCTAGAGATGTAATTTTTCTTGAATCATCCAAATCTGACAATGTTGTTGAGCGGCAACTTGATCGCTTGGATAGATTCGCAAAAGCAAAATCATTTCAAGAATTTGATAATCAGATTCTACATCTTGAAGGGCGGATTCCTATACTAGATCAACATGTGGAATCTTCTTCTGAAGAACACTCTCCCCCGCATGAAACTCCAACAACAGATGATGCTTTAAGTGATGTAATTGATAGAATTGGGGGACTCAATCTTGATTCAGTCCCAACTCAATCAACGGAGCAGCCTGGACCATCTCAGAAAGGTCCCCCAAAGTGGGTGACAAAGACACTTGAAAGTGTTCATCCTGATGAAGTTGGAAAGACAGGAACTAAAAATTCAAACCGGAAAACTGGAGGTGATGTAGATGACTTTAATTCACTTGTTGATATGGATGTTTCTTATGATTGTGAATTGAACTTGTCTACAAATTTTGAACCAAGTTCCTTCAAAAAAGATGCTTCTCATGATGAATGGAAAGAAGCGATGCAAAAGGAGTATGATGCCCTCATAAAGAACGACACTTGGAAGCTGGTTGATCCTCCATTAGG
>APFE031369321.1:0-11335 GCA_000404065.3 Pinus taeda
AGTAATTTCTAGTCAATCTGAGCCGTTCATTAGGCGGATGATCTGACGGTAGAACTTATGTTTAGTGTAGGGTTTTTTTCCCTAGAAGGCAACCCCTCTCTTTGTATGAGGGTATTGTATTTGAGGCGGCGATATTGATGTGTATTCTGTGTGTGTGAGCGAGAAACAGAGAGGTGAGACTGTGAGAGAAAACAGAGGATATTACAGCGGCTTGCTGTAGGTTGTGTCTCTTCATTTTGCTGGATAATAGAAAGGAAGGACTGGCTGTTCGAGGTGGACGTAGCCCAAACTGGGTGAACCACGTATATCTGTGTCTCTCTTGTTTTGTGCGTTTTCTGTGTTTATATTTCTGCATTATTTTATGTGTTCCATTGCTCCGTAATATATAATTTTCTAACAGTAACAGCTAGGATTTCCCAACCTTTTGAATAAGGCGTGTTTAGAGAACTATTTTGAAGATTTGGTGTGTTAGGGGTGAGATGAAAACTTTTCAAAAAATCCATTTTTGTTTTGTTTTGTACATCATCTAGATTTCTAAATATGTCATTAATTTTTAAGACAAATCTATCACATCTTTCCAAATTATTACACATGTCTGTGCTATATTTCATCTTTGTAAATATTCTCAAAAACAAGTAATTGGGAGATAGGTGGGTGAAGTTAATTCACATGATCCTTTATAGTAGATTAAATCTTCTAGTAAGACTTATTACAATTATTTATTTTACACTATATAACAATCTATCTATCTACTTAAGGGTGTTAAGGTAGGACCCCATATTATCCTTCCCATGTACATCAAATTCCATCCCCCTTTGCATGCTCTTATGTAGCCAACATGTAGGTCCATTCCATGATTATGGCCACATTACATTCATTATCTCTCTTAGGTACCTCCCCAAGCACCCCATATTATATTCCCTACATACATTATGTATTCAAGGGATTAGGATAGGGGACATGAGGCACTTAATCCCTATTATTTTTGGATGATTATGTTTATTCTATTTTCGGTCATCGGAAGAAGGTAGGCACTAAATAGATAAATTATAGGTTTAATTAACAATGAAGGGATGTAAATTAACATTAATAATTCAATGTTATTCTTTAATTATTTGGAAGAGGGGTTGGTTTAAATTATGAAATAAATTTTCCTTTGTTAACAATTTAACTTACAAGAAGGGTTAAAATATCTAGGGTTCACTCTTAAATCAAATTGCCATGGTAAACAAGACTGGTCTTGGTTACTTACTAATATTGAGAAGAGTATATTTCTAGTGTACTTGGTGGTTGTCAAGAGGGGGGTATCCTTGTTATGGTAAAATCTATTTTGGAGGCTATTATTATGTATTGACACTCTTTTACACATATTCCTAAGCGTATTTTGGATAAAATTAAGAAGACTTGGTTTAATTGCTCGTGGAGGGGGATAATCACAAAATTGTTACTCACCTTACTAAATGTAAATCCATAGTTAGGCCCAAGGATATGGGAGGTTAAGGCCGGGAGAATATTCATTTATTTGGTATCTTCCTAGCAACAAAAACATTATGGAACCTAATTACAAAATATAGTATTTGGAAGAATATTATAACTAAAAAATATATAGCCATAGGGATTCTTAAATATTGGATGAGAAGGGATAGGAAGGGAACTCATAGTGTATCAAATCAATATAAAGCATTGAAATTAGATTTTGATGTAATTGGCTCTTATTTTGCATGGAAAATTGGCAATTGTTCCCAAGTAAGAGTAGTTGTTGATGCAATTATGGGGTGTGGTGATGATATTTTTCTCCAACTAATATGAAACAACATTTATAAGATATTGGTAGATGCACCTTGAATTTGATGGTTAGTCCCACTACAACTATTGTTTGGCATCATCATTTCTTGAATAAACAAAACCTAGGGTTGTCAAAATATTTAATTCAAATTAAGTAGAGCTTGTGTAAGGTTTAATGATGGATTTGACAAGTTGATTTGGGAAAAGAATAAGGCTAGTGGTTCTTATATAACAAAATTGGGCTATTTTTTATTACAAGGGTTATAAAACCAAGAGGTCAAGTGGCATTGGTTGAAAAATTGGAAGAATAAATCTCCCTTGAAGACAAACTTGCTAATTTGGTTATCCTTACATAATAAGGTACGCATGTGGGGGATGTTATATAAGAGGAGTAATATTAGGCTTGTTATATGCCTACTATGTCGAATGGGAGCTTAAATAAATTTACATCTCCTATTAGAATGTCCACTTTGGAAGGATATATGGTAGTGACTAGGATTTTCCAACCTTTGGAATGAGGCAAACCTAGAGAACTATTTGAAACTTTGATATATCACTAATGAGATTCAAACTTTTTGGATAATCACTTCTTAGGTTTTTTAGGGCATATGGATTGATAGAAATTCCATTTTTTTTAGATACAAGTCAATACCATCTTTCCAAACTGCTACAAGGGTGTGTGTCATATTTAGTCTTCTAAATTTTCTAAGAAACCTATAATTAGTATGGGTGGAAGGATTTTTGGTGGATAGTTCCTTTCCTTAGGGTTATTTCGATGGCGCATGTTAGAGACTAGATTCCATTTGTAGCCTTGGAGGTTTTAATATCTCACATACTCTCACATTTTTCAGTTTAAATCTAATATGGGCAAGGGAACCAACAATTTTATTGAATTTATGGCTCTTAAATTTCTCTTGAAGACAACCTTGGAAAAGAACATGTTCAACTCTAGGTCTTTCGAGACTCCTTGATGGTGATAAATTGGATGAATAATTAACATTAGGCTCATAGCATTACTTTGCTTCCCTTGGCTAAGTAGTTGAAGTAGGTTTCTAGTCACTTTTAAGTAATCGCATACACTTATGTAGAGAGCTACATACAACAATCGATTCTTTTCCAAGGTAGGCCCTACAACTATGTGTGGGGCAATTTCTACTTGAGGAATTTCTTGATGTAGATGTCTTAGAATCTAGCCGAAACACTTTGCTAATTTAATGGCTTATATTAATTAGTTTATGCTTATGTAATTTTGAAATCATATGAGTTCATAATATGATAGTTTTTGGACATTTAATTTGTAATCTTTTAGTAGAACTTAGTAAGTTCTTGATACTTACAAGACTATGCATCTAATATTTTTATGTCCATATGAGATAGAAAGATTCAAGGATCTAAAGGATTTATATCACCATGCTATATACTATGCCATGAGCAGTTGAAGATGGTGGTTTTATTTATTCTCATTGGAATAAAAAATGCATTTTTTCATTGGAGAAAAAAACACCATCTCTTGTGTTATGAACATTTTTTTGTCCAATATTATCCACTATTATCATTTTCACATAAAAAAATTTAAAGACTTCATTGTCATTTCTACTTAGTAACAAAGGTAAATAATAAACATATATTATAATATGCTTAACTCTCCAAAAACATGTAATATTAACATATCATAAATAATGAACCCAATGAATTGATTTCAACATCTCTTATCCTAATTGATGGCACTTAACCCATCAAACTAACTCATACAACTATTATCAATTATTATCTGCAACTCTTACATTATATTTTTTTGTATCCATACTCTATTATTTTCTTAACATTTAACGTGACTAAATATTACATTTAACTCATATTAACACAAAAAATCATCCACTTTTCATGGTAAACCAAACACTCCATTACAAAACTCTTTAATCATAAACACAATCATTATTCTATTGACTGGCTTATTCTTTAGCCTTATTTTTTTATTAAAAAATTACTAAATTCTTACGGTCAACTTTCAATCCTAATAATACATGCTTCAAATAATTTTATTATCTACTACTTTTACATTATCTTTTCTGCCTATAATCCATTATTTCCGTGACATTTGACCTGACTAAATATTGGATTTAACATGCGTCAAACAATTCTATTATGTACCCCTTTTACATAGTCTTTTTTGATCTATTTTTTCCATGACATTTGACATGACTAAATATTGCATTTAACTCATACTGACTCACAAAAAACATCCACTTTTCATGATAAACTCAATAATAAAAACAATCATTATTCTTTTGACTTGCAACTTTCTGAACAATTATTCTTAGTATCAACTTTCAATCCTAGTGCCACCTTAGTGCATGGTTTAATTATTTAAGAATTAAAGCAATTAAAACTTTGTTGTCCATCTTTCGTTATCTTAATATTCTACCACTAAATTTATAATCTATCAGATTTTTGAATAAAAATGTACATTTGAAAACTGATTACAAATAAATTTATTTTAATTTTACAAATTTATTAATAGATATTTGAATGAAAAATGTACATTTTGAAATTATTTAATTTTAAATATTTATTATATATTTATTGTTTTAATTTATTTTAATTATTAATATAGTAAAATTTAAGAAGATAATTTTGGAAGTAATTTTTTTTAATTGTAAAATTTGAAAAATAAATTATATGGAGAAATTTTATCATTCTCTTAATTTGATAGGTTCATGGTTTATATAAATTGATTGAATTGTATTTTTGAATGTATAAATAGATTTAATACTTTGAAAATTCCTTTGCAACTTGGATTTTGTAGATTATACAACGACAACTTGTAATCTCTGCAAATATTTGCTAGATTTTATACAAAATAGACCAAAAAATATACTTGAAAAATGATCAAAATGTAAAATAACAAGACTACTATAATTGATTTTTTAATTGCTTTTTATAATATGTAGGTAGTTTCTTTTTGTTTAATCATTCATATATATATATATATATATATATTACTTGAAAAATTTTTACTGGTTGAAGCTGAATATTTATTATGATCAGATTTTTTATTATTAAACATAATTTTTTGAAATGTCAGTATTAAAAATGGAATAAATTGCCAATAAGTTTTATTAAAAAGTAATTTTTTTTTAACATCAATTTTTTTTTGAAGTATTAATCTCTTTTTCTTCAGCTAAAACATTTTTATAATTAATTTTTTGTTTTTGTTTGTTTTGTTTTGTTGTTTTTTTTTCACTTTCTCTTTATATTATACTATGAAATTGAATAGTTTGAATAAATCAAAAGTTTATTAAATATTTAAAAAAAAATAAGATTACAGATCTTGATCACAATGAA
The DNA here is from genome assembly GCA_000404065.3 of Pinus taeda. Lineage (NCBI taxonomy): Eukaryota > Viridiplantae > Streptophyta > Pinopsida > Pinales > Pinaceae > Pinus > Pinus taeda. The sequence continues at coordinate 5,131 of APFE031369321.1, forward strand.
CATTGAAATAAAGTATTTTATTTATTTTTAATTCTTATTTAAGTTAAAATTATATTCATAATATGGACATTGAAATATATTTTACTTTATTGGAAATGAAATTTTTTTAACTACAATCCACTGTATATTCATTTTGTGTTTTTTATTAATAATTATAGATATTAATTTTTATTTTAAAAATAAACACATAATTCTTACATAATTGCACATCCATTTTACATAATTCTTTTTAAATATATAGTCTGCGAAATAAGCTTTTGACCATTTTTCCTAGTCAATTTTATTCAAAACCCTGTAAATATTTAAAAATCATAAATTTAAGTGCATCAAACCCAGCTCATGATTGGTACCATCAAATTGAGTGAGGTGAACGCTCTGCGAGGAGAGCCGTGAGGAGAACATCTTTTTGAGTTGCACGCTAGTGCATGATGTAGCGGTAGCGGCGGTTGGTTTGCACGCCCCCGGCCACGTTAGATACCTGCGGAGCTGCGTGGATGCTGCAGCATATCCTGTTTCCATTCCAGTAATAGCGATTAAATAAGTTTCGATGTGACGGCTGGTGATGGCGATTAATTAAGTTTCGATATGACGGCTGTCAATCTGTTCTGACAAACATATGTATATTAACATATGTACCAAAATATACATGTAAAAAAAAAAGCCATAATACTTCTGTAAAGAACTAGCCCCTCCCATTAAAAAAAACATCTTTTTGAGTTAAAATCATGCTAGAACACTGAGGTGCTGAATGAGCTTAGGACTGAGTCGTTTCACCTCCCGAAAGCCCGAAAACAATCTATGGAAGCACTGCAAAAATATTTCGCAAGGTCTACATGTTTTGAAAAGAGCGCTGCAAAAATATTTTGTAGCGCCTACAACCAAATTTTTTGCACTGTGTTTGAGCCATTTTTCACTTTCATCCTGCCTGTGCCACCATAATGTGACCGCAGGATTATGACCGCGGAGTGCGATGATGGAGGATGGTGATGGGTGGGTATCCATGGGTTGCGTAGGTCAAAGAATTTGAGGTTTTATTTCAAAGGGGGTTAAACTGGTATTTAAAAGGTTCCACCATTGAAATTCATATGCAATGGAGTGTTCATCCAGTCGAAGGACCTCTGAACCCTTAGACACGGTTTCCATATCAATGTGATAATGGTAGTTGTCAAAGCAGTGTACCTCCTTTCAAAAGCATTCCTAATCGAGGTTTTTCCTTTGCCTTATTATTCCCATTTTGCAGATTTTCTCTTGCAACGCAATCAGAATTGACTTTAGGTGCTCATAAAACAGATTAGGAGATAATAATTTTGTATGTTTTAAGATCCCTGAATCAACAAATGATGAATATATTTAATTTGGAAGTTTATTTAGGAGTCCTTTAAGATCCATTCAGATCTTCGACTTGTAGGATGACCTACTTAAATTTGATCATTCATTTTCATGCTTTTGTCTTTACATTTTCTTTTAATTAAATCTTTACAATCTTTCAATTTTTAAGGGTGGCTTACTTATATTTGATCATTTATCTTCATTCTTTTGTCTTTTACATTTTCTTTTTATTAAATCTTTACAAATTTTCAATTCGGGAGGGTTATTTTAGGTTGCTCAATAAAATAACTTGAATTAAAATGTTTGTTGATTGACATAGCTTGTGATAAGTGATTTTCTCATGACGGGCATTGATTAAGTTTATCATTTGTTGTATATTTTATTTAGTTATTGAATGAAATCATAACATGTTTTAAGGAAAATTTTAGAGCTTAATGTTAGTTCATTTTACCTAAAACTATAGAGATCATTTTTGGGATCTTTATCACACACTAGTAGATAGGTTCAGAAGCAACCTTAGTCTGCAAATATTTGAGTATAAATTTGACTAACTTTATCAAAATTATTGAGATTCTTTAGGCACTCATTACATTCTTTTAACAATCCAATTATAATAATAACTACTTTTCTTGATCTTTCATTACAACTAACACAATGTAGTCTGTACATGAAAATATTGTGTGCGTTATTGGATGTGGTTGATTCATACCGGTTTGACTAAAAATATGGTTCCAAACTATAATTGAAAAGAGAATAGTTAACTAGTGTCTTACTGGAACCTGTTGGTTCAAACCAGTTTGAATGGAAATCTGGGTCCAGACTTTAACCTACGCGTGTCTAGTTTGGGTTGCTTCATGGTCTCACTAGTTGAACTGGGCATCCCTGATCTGAACCGATCATGCACGTGCTCTTCTTTAATAAAAAACACCTTCAAAATAGAAGAAACCCACAAAAGCATGTCCCCCTATAAATCCTAATGCAAGGTGATCGCTTCATTCGCCTCACGCCTTTCTCATTGACGATTTATGAGTTCAGTACCAAGACTATTGGTTTGCCTACATGATCGAGGCAAATGGATGAAGAGGATGTTCATATGTTTGTAATTATTTGGTATTTCATAAGTTTTATTTGGAAATTGTACTACTTTGGTATTTTTGAAGCTTAATGTTTATGCATTTTTTGTTTAGATAATTTTAAAGGAGACTAATTGTATAAGGTATCTACAACCACCATTTATCATATTGACTTTTTGAGGCTAAATCAAAATACGAATATACTATATATTAAATATTTTTTTATTTATAGGTCTTTTTGAATCTTAATGTTTATGTGTTTTTGGTTTAAATAATTTTGGCCTGGTATGAAGAGGAATGTGGCAAAATATCTAGCAAAATGTCTAGAGTGTCAACAGGTTAAAGTTGAACACTAGCATCTAGCAGGTTTACTTCACCCGTTACCCATTCCTGAATGGAAATGGGAAACTTATTACATTGGATTTTATCACAGGCATACCTAAGTCTAAAAGGAAAAATTACTCCATAATGGTTGTCGTGGATAAATTAAGTAAATCAAAAAAAAATTCTCCTGTACAGTTAACTTATAAAGCTGATCAAATTGTTGGCATATTTATGAAGGAAATTTTTCGTTTACATGGTATACCTAAGGTAGTAATCTCTAATAGAGATGTGGATTTTACTTCTGCTTTCTAGAAGGATTTGTTTATTGGACGAGGCACTCAAATACAATTCAATACTGCCTACCATCCACAAACAGATGGTAAAATTGAACGAATGAGTCAAGTGATGGAAGATATGGTAGGGATGTATGCCATGTAGCAGCCAACCAAGTGGGAAGATTATCTCCACTTGGTAGAATTTACATATAATAACAATTATCATTCTTCCTTAAGGATGAGTCCATTCGAAATATTGTATGGACGAAAGTGTAGGACACCTATTAACTGGAACAATTTTGAAAACAAACTAGAACCCAACGTGTTAAAATAAATGGAGCACACTATGAAGAAAGTACGAATGAATTTGAAAGTTGCTCAGGATCAGTAGAAGACTTATGCAGATGAAAGATGAACCTACAGGAAATTTCAGGTGGGAGATCATGTGTATGTGGGGATCAAACCAAAAAAAACACCTTGAAGTGGGGAAGCTATAAAAAATTGGCTCCCCGATTCTTTGGCCCTTTCCAAATACTTTCTTGAATTGGACCTGTAGCCTATCGATTGGCTTTGCCTAGTCATATATGTATACATAAAATATTCCATGTCCCCTTATTAAAGAAGTATATATATGATCCTAAACACAATATTAATTGGCAGGGTGTACAGGTAAACAATAGAGTTGAATTGGTTTTACATATGTGTTTCTTAATCAATGATTAATGGGAAACAAATAATAGCTATGATGACTGTGAATGCAGGTCGAGTCGAATGGAAAGTTCCTCGTCGAGCCTCTTCGTACTATAGGTCAGAGAGAAATCATGCTACGAAAGTGAGCTATCACCTAAGCTAAAGTGCAGTGGAGGCACTTCATCCCACAAGAGGTAACCTGGGAGGATGAGAATTTTATGTGTGAGACATATCCCAACCTATTGTAAGAGCCAGGAAAAAAGGCCAAAGATGATGTTTCACTCAAGGGGGGCAGATGTAATACACCTCAGTGAATTGTAAATATTTTTAATTTACTTTTTCTAAAATTACTTGGCAGATTGTGGGCCATGTTGAAGGCTTGATATGAATAGGTGATAAACATAAATGTTATTTTTCTAAATTTCATTAATAAATATTGGTTATCGTCATCCATGGAAATTATGAAGGGAAAATATGTTAACTGAGAGTTTCACTTACCAGACAATTATTCTTCTCCCTAGAAATAAATAATCTCAGTTAGGGAAAAGGGAGCCAAGAGGGTTTGAGGGAAAAATCTCGAGGCAACCTTGTTATCTTGGATCATGTTTGGAGGGGGGGCTAAGAGATGATGATAAAGTTGTAAGCTTGATACCCTCATACAAGACACTATTGAGGGAGGCAAGACACTACCAAAGTAAGGAATTTTTGAGTTGGTTGGCCAATGGAATTCCAATTTGAAGCATATGTGCTTAGTTACAACCCTAGATTGGACCTAGTTGGGTCAAAAATGTCCTGGATTGGACTTGGAGAGGTCTCTGTCAAAGAAGAATCGTTATGGAAAGGAAACTAGATCATGGGAGTTCTGGTAGTGATTACTGGTTCACATTCGTTGGGTGGAGCATTCTTCCCCCCCTGTGATTTTTGTGACAGACTAAACTCATTAAATAGATATATACCATGTGTATGTTTATGTTATGAATATTGTTTCCTTTCAGATGTGAAGTTGTTTTTCTAATTACTATAAAGTAACCCTTTTCGAATGAAAGTGTGATGTTATAATGAATGTAAAATTGTAGGGTTAAATACTTATTATTGGTTGCGAGCTAGGTTAGTATCTAGGCCTAGAGACAATATTGATCTCGAAAGAGAAGTCTGGAGGTGCGAGCAGGTCCTGCTTAGGATTTCCAGACCAAGTAAATTGACAGATTAACTTAAAAATATGAAACTGTTTTATATATATATATATATATGAATGCAATAATGAATCTTGAAAACATATACACATATGCCTGGAAATTTATAGAATATATTTTCCTTTGTAAAGGAAACACATAGAAGAGATTTCTTGTAAGAGCGACACTTTGTAATTTATAAATTTCCAGCAAAAATTTAGAGAAAGTTCGCATGTTGTCGCACATAGTCGAAGCCTAACAATTCGGCGTAGGAAAACAACAAAGACAATCGTAAATAATAGTCATCATGACAAGCTTAAATATTGAGGGTTGTAAACTTGAACAAAACATTTAATATTCAAAAGCTTCGTAAGGTTTTTTAACAAGGACAAAATTGTATATATACAAATATTAACAATTCCAAGTAAAATTGTTTATAGACAGTCTCAATACGGCATTATTGTGCGGATTGTATAGTGAGAAAAATTACAAGTCGTCATGGCCAAAACCCACTCATAAAATATATAAAATTGAGTTCATAACCCCATAACTAAATAGGACACACTTATTAAGTTTCAAGGTTGTAACGACTTCCACTTCACATGAAAGAAAGAACTGATAACAATATGTAACAAGGGTTTCATTGTAGGGTGATAAAAAAAACCCTTGTGGCCCCTTGGTGAAACTCTGAGGAAAAAAAGGGCAAAAGGAATTAGCTAGAACCTGCACTATAACAAAAATCAAATTGCAATAAGTCAAAGATGAGCATGCCATAAATCCAACTAGAAGACATGGTTGTGGGTAAAAACCCTAACCTGCAGTTGGTTCAACATCAAGGAGAAAAACTAAAACTTGTACATAAAGAATAGTCAATAAATAACCCAAACTCTAAAAAAGGGAGAGTAGTAAACAGATTGTGTACTTGAGCAGTGGCAGAATCCTCTGGAGATAGGCGACAATCTGAAACAAAGAAGGAAAATGTTAGATAATGTTTTAATAATGTTAATCAAACAATAGTTAAAGATATACCCTTAGAAAATAATACATGAGACAAGAAAACTCGGCGTTATGTCTTTCTATATATTGGCAAGTCTACACCCCAAACCATGAAGAGAGCGAAGCACTAAGATAGAAGTGTTTGGTCCTAGAACAAAGAGTCTAGATGACCATAACCCATCAACCTACGGAGAAGAAAACTTGAGAGGGAATTACTATAAGGAGTGAGAAATTACTTTAAAGGTAGAGAGACAAAGCCCTGAGAAGAATCATCTGATTAATGTAATAGAGGATGAGGGAATTACCTAGTTTTCGTTGCAACTTAGCTAGCAAAACGGGCATCACA
>APFE031369323.1:32638-43793 GCA_000404065.3 Pinus taeda
GAGTCGCTTTCTATCGACGTCAGCACATTATCTAGAGAGTTGACTTAGGAATCGTCAGTACCTTGGATTCTGCATGCATCAATGGCAGGTTTCTCGCCTTCGACGTCAGTTTTCATCATTGACTGGCGATCGAAGGATTCCATGAAATGTTCGACACCGACTCATTCATTCACATCTCATGGATTGTGTTGGGTACTTTGAGAACCATTGACATTACTGGTGGTCTCTCTCACGCTTGTTAAACAGTTTACATCATTGACTGGTAATCAAGTGGTTTCTACCATGTTCGACATCGACTCATTTATTCACATGGCTAGAATCGTACCAATTCGGGAAGTAGAGATGAAGACCTGGATCTAGTTTCCACCATCCAGGCTGTGAGGAGTTTTGTATTCATTATATTGTAGACCAATCATAAACAGATGGCTACGTCCATACTGTGTCTACACGAGTCTATGATTATGATGTATTATGAAATCATTCTTGTACCAGAATAGTTAGTCCAATAGTTAAAGTTTTGATCTGAGTATGGGAATGCCTACCTCAGCGATGATATGATCTTATACATGTATTTTGTTTTGAAAATTGCAGGTTCTGACCGGGCTCTCCACAAGATGATCCTTGAAATGATAAAGTACTTCACCCTTCCTATATGATATAACACCCTTATCTATTACAGGCTTCGTACTTTAGGGGGCAATCTGTTACACTGAAATTTGTCACCATGACTATCTGCAGTTAATATAGCTCCATCAATAGTCATATTGTCCTCCTTGTCAAGCCTCATACCTCTGCTCTTCATGTCAAACTTCAAAAAGAGAGAAAGTCACTTAAAAACATGTTTATCTCTGGGTACGCAGGTTCTCTCTACCTTGCCTGCGTGTACGCATCCCAAACACACTGTACCTGCGTACTTGTACGCTCTGTAAGCCAAAGGATGGGTGCGTACCCCTGTAAAGGTCAAAAAGCGCGAGTTTCATCTTTAAAAAGTTACTTGTGGTCACTTCTAGAGCCTTCTAGAAGAGTGTTTGACGTGTATTGAGCGCCTCCAGATGGTTCATGCATCCCTATGATAGAGGAACTTATCCCATCAAGAGAGGAGCTACCCCATCCAAAAGAGGGAGTATCCCATTGATGTTGGAACTGAATAACCTCTTCTAGAATACTATAAATACAGGCATTGGGCCAGAGGAGGGGAGGTTGAAAGCTGAACATTCTAAAGGGTAAATGCTGCTGGAATTAGGACTTCCATTGTTGACTTTTGAGGAGAGATTACTATCCTTTCTTGTTGCCATATTGGGAGTGGGTGAGCTTGTCAAAGTAGAGGGAATCTCTTGTTGGACCCTGGGAGGAGCTTGCACAACACCAAGGCTCAGGTTGTAATGTTCCTTTTTTGTTTCCTTAATACAAATAAGTCCATTCTTCTCAATGATTTGTTGTTAATGAATTATTTCATGTACTCCTTGGTCTATGTGATGCATATGCTTTGTTTTATGAAATATTCAGGTGTTATGTAATCGTTTGACTGTTAGTGTATGCAGGTCTTAAAGTGAAGGAGGAGCTCATCTGGATCAGCAAGCCTGGACTGCTACAACAAGCGTTGGACCTAAGGTAAGATCGGAAAACACTTGGTTTCTCATAGAATAATGTATGTTTAGAGAAGGATTGCTCTTGTTTGGTTTGTTTGTCACTAGAGAGTCTTAGACTCCTAGGGAGGTTAGGTTTGTCCGCAAAAATAACTCTTTCCGCATGACAATCCATAAGAGGACAAAGGTGAATGGGATGATTACCTTCACAACTCTTACATGGAAATTTCACTTTTCCCTTTTTCCCATGAGCTTTACTATTACTAGTTGAAGGTTTATCACTAGCCTGATCACCAGAGGCTGATGACAAAGGTCGATGTGAACCTACACACCACACCTCTAAGACCTTGGGAATACTAGGATAATTCTGAAGAAGGTGGTCATCCTTACATAACATGCAAGGGAATTTTACTTTCTGGGGCTTGTTGGAATATTTTTCTTCATTAGTTGCATCTGTAGAAATGGCTGCTCAATTACCCCCTTGCTTATTTTGCTTCTTCTTCTTTGATCTCTTCTTCTTCTTCTTAGCTTACTAATTACTAGAATCCAGACTTTCATCAGGCAAAGAGGAAGAATTGTGTGAAGAAATAGGCGAAGAAGGAAAGAGATCAACTTTAGGATCAACATGATGTTGATGTTGTTTAGGTGGAGGAGAACTTGGTTGAAAAGTATTTTGGACACTTGAATCCACCGAGGTTGAAAATAATCAAATTGGCAGATCAATGGTCAATCCAGGAAGGGACAACTTCGCCATATAAGGAGCACCAATATTTCTAAAAGAAGGAAAAGGACTAGGATTCCTGCCAGAGGGGTTTCCTTGACGGTAGACTCAAGAAATGTTGCCATTGGTATAAACCTAAGATCTACTAAGGAGTATTTCCACAGTTGCAGACAATTAATTTTAGAATTTGAAACAAAATTTTTTCCTTTTCATGTTTTAAGATTCAAGAAAAGGATGAAAAGGTGACTCTAGTCACTTTCGTTGATTTAGCAAGCTTGAAAGGACAAGTGGTCGATGATATTTTCAAATTTAAGGAGTCATAAAAGATCGAAATGACTACTAAGGATACTCTAGGTAAAAAGGATTACCAAGTAACCGTGAATTGTTATATACACCTCAGCGAATAATTTTACCAAGGACTTGATGTACAAGTAGGGAATCTCCTCGAATGTTGTGTTCCATGTATCATGTTTACAGGGCGGCAGACTCAGATTCGTATGGATAAAGGTTTTCAACCTATTAGTGTCTCCCTTTATATACTCGACGGTACGAGGAGCATAAGTCTGTGCTAGCGCTGTCTAATGCAAGAGGGAACAACAACTAGTAAGTTTTAGAGATGCCAGAACACGTCTCTAGCCTAGACCATTAAGTATGAAGCATTAATGTTTCAATTTATTAGATTAATTGATAGATTTTCAATTTTATCTTCAATTAAGTTTTAGTTTTAAGGCTCAAAATGATGTCCCCTGAACACCTATGATGCAACTATATGAGAAAAGGAAAATTTCCACTTCGATGAAAGCTAGACTAACAAAGGGAAGAAATTTCAAACAATAATGCTTTAAACAAAATGAATCATGCAAAATGCCTTCCACTAACTTTCACTTTCATATTCCAAATGAAAAATGTGAAATGAAATCTAATATTTCATTTCACTAAATGCAATGCCAAAACTAAAAATAATGTCCACTTTTCACGATCCTAAATGCAACCTTCCGAAAGCAAAATGGTTTTACTTTACAAAGATGCACTTTCATGAAAAGTAAATTTCTAAATATAGGATAAAACAAATGCAAAATGATGTTTTCAATGATTTCCACGGAAAACAACACTCAATCAATAAAAAAAACAAGCATCTCTACGACACCAACAAGAAGCAAGTGATGACCAATTGACTAGAAACCCTAGAATTAAGTCACCTTTCACTTCGAAGCCAACGAGACAAATTTTGCAAATTAATCAAGGCAATAAATCAAATAATTTGAAAATCCAAGCATACAGGACGAGAAAATACCTTAGGGGCCAAGATACACTGGATTCTTAGAAAGAAACCTAAAAAATTCTCACATTCAAGGATCATTGCTACTTTATATACTAAAAACTACGATGGTTTCTTGTTGCCATCACTCTTGACCCAAGATGGCATCGCTCTATTCCCTTTTATACCCATGATGATCTCCAAAAAGTAGATTTTCACAAAGAGGATGAGAAGCTTTGTGATCTAGAAGCTTCCAGAGCAGAGAGCTTAAGGTGGTTTGGCATAGATGAGGTCAAATTCTCCCAACTTGGCCTCTTGGTATTATCCCTTTGAGATACCTCCTTGAGATGAGGGCATAATCCTATCTTTGGAAAGGTCTTAACTCCCTTTCCTAGCCCATATATTCATCCTCTCCCATTCCCAAATGGTTGGTGAGGTTAGAGGTTGGGTTGGTCTATGTCTATTTGCACCCTTATGCTAAGCTTGTGCCGAGAGGCTATTCATTAGACTTGGAGAAGGAGTGGTTGGAGAGTTCTTGGCTTGGACTTGGATTACCACTCAAGGAGAGCCTTTCAACACCAAGGATTTGGTTGTAAGCTTCCCCTTTAATTCCTAATAATACACAACTACTGGTTCATCTTCCCAAAATGTATATGTTCATGTATCATTTAGCTTGACATTCCTTGATCAATTAAGTAGGTTGTTATTGGATTTAGTATTTGTTTTGGCATGCTTTGTTCTATCTTTATCACTTTTGTAGGTGCATAAACACTGAGAGAAATAGGAACAAGCCCATAACACAAGCGGTCTAGAGTCCTCAACAAAGGAAATTGAAATAGCATCAAAACAAGGTAGGCCATCTCCTTAGTTCTTCTTTTCAATTGTAACCTAGGAAGATGTCTAGTTGATTTTCGCTTCAGTTAATAGACCCACTCATTGGGATAGAGGGATCGTCTCTGTTCGTAGAGAGGATTAACCTTGTCAACAAAATGACGACTCCATTGGGGAGCCTATGAGAACCATTTAGGGATGATGGGTGAGCGGGAGTTGATTTAGGACCAATGAACGTAATATGATCAATGATAACAATGCTTCCTTCATGTGGGAAACATATCACTCGAAAGAGAGAAGATACGACAACTCCCATGACATAAACAAGTCATGACCAAGGATTAGATTAAAATATAAAGGGCCTTGGACAACCATCAAGTCTATATAGACATTTTTCCTCCCACAATAATACGTAACTTAGGAAGGATCCCTAATAGTTGACTAGTTCCTCTGTTAAAAGCTAACATATTCTATAATAGTTCAAAAGGTGTTGAGATCTAGGCTCCTCCAAGATCACATACTCTGCTCTCACCTAGTAGTTTTCAAACTCTGTGAGCGACTTCGTCCTTCGCGCTCCTAGGGCCTCCTACTCCCGTGGCTTTCAGCCCTAACCTAGTACATGATGGATCAAGTGGAGCCTCCTCTTGAGGGTGTTTTGATCCCTATCCTAACTGCTGGTTCTTCTGCTCAACTAGGAGAAAATTTTGAAGCCTTCACATCACTGCTCTCCTCCTTGGGTCCATCTCGTCCTAGACCTTCCATATTAAAGTTTGTTAAGAACATCGATGAAAAGCCGAAAATAAACCTTCCTCCTAATTTTCCTCGCCACACAACTCTATTTCTCTTTGAGCGAGGTTTGGTGGGACAGTTCACTAGTCTCTGGCCCTCTCCCCATTTGGTCATCAAATGGGTTGAAAGAAACTGGGCCTCACCTATCATGGGGAAAATCTCCATCAAATTTTGTGGAAGAGGATACTTTACCTTCCACTTTGAAATGAAAGAGGACAGAGACTTAATATTTAGAAACAGGCCAATTTCATGGACTCAAGAGGGCTTTATCTCAACGTATGGACTCTAGACTTTGATCCAGAGCTAGATGTGCCAAATGTAGTGCCAGTATGGGTGAGGATCCCTCATGTTCCTCTTCATTGCTGGGGAGATGAATCTATTAAAGCAATAGGGAATGTTGTGGGGAATATATTGATAGAAGTGAGCCAGAGAAAAACATGCATGCCTGCGCGAGAATATGTGTAGAAGTAGATTTAGGGAAAGGACTTCTGGAAGTAGTCAAGATCAAAGTGGATAATTGGGTTCACATCCAATAGCTAGAGTATGCAAAAATACCACTCAAATGTAAGGTATGTCATGAATATGGTCATTTTGCAAATATATGTACTAAAACTTAGGAAACAAAGGAAATATAAAACTAGGAACCAAAATGGGAGTAGGTCAAGAAGAAAAAGTCAACATCCAAACCCAAAACCTCTTCTATTTCCAATATTCCTCCCTCTTCAATTACCTTCCCCCATTCCTCTTCCCTCCCCCCCTCTCCCCCCATCCTTCCCTTCCATGCCTATTTCATCTCAAGACCCCCTCTCTCCCTTAGCTCCCCTCCCTCCATCTTCTATCGCTCCACACTTATCAGACATATTAGTCTCTAATCCCTTTGGCTCTCTTCCAGACCATGACCTCCCCTCCCCCCTTCCTCTCCCCATATTCTTTCCTTTCACTCTAATCCCTCCCCTTCCTCGCCTATCCCCTGCCAAAGCCATCACCCCTCCTCCTTCAATTGCATAATCACTCATACCCTTTCCAAAGAGCTCCTCTCCTCTCACGATCACCTTAAAAAGGCAGGCATAAAAACTAACAAAGAAATTAGAGATGAAGCAGTGGCAAAAGAAATGGCTTTGGGAACCCAACAACCTATGGAAACTTTCCTGGAAAAGAATAGGGATAAAGTCACCCACCATAACAGAGGGAAAGGTCCCTCAACCCTTAACATCAAGTGATAATGATTATAGTCTCCTGGAATTGCAGAGGAATGGGAAGTATGCCAAAAGTTAAGGTAATGAAAGATATCATAACTTTAGAGAAACATGATATCTTGATGCTCCAGGAGACAAAGGAAAATGAAAAGGAAATGGAAATAATGATAAAAAAACCAAAAATTATCAAGGAACCTCAATCCCAGCAACCAGAGCCTCAGGAGAAATAAGAACATTATGGAAAACTTAAAATTGGGAGCTCATTCAGTAAAAAAAAGAGCTGCACTGGATAAAAATAGAAATGGAAAACAAAAAGACAAAAGAGAAGTATTGCATTATAAATATTTATGCCCCAAACCATTACAAGGATAAGGAAGTCTATTGGTCCACCCTAAAAAATCATCTTATGAAGGACCAAAACAGAGGCATAATCATAGGAAGAGATCTCAATTTGGTATTGAGCTTAGAGGAAAAATTTGGTCGAAAATACAATGTTGAACCTTATAGGGAAATGTTAGAATCTATTATTGAAGCATGCAAATTAATGGACATTCCTCCTTACAATGGAAAGTACACTTGGAGAAATAAAAGAATTGGGGAAAATAACATCAAGGAAATATTGGGCAGATTCCTAATACAAGACAAAGTTTCCAATGAGTTCAGTGAGATAAAATCCAAAATCATCCAAAATATAGCATTAGATCACAAACTAGTGGCAATCACCCTTGGGAAGTTAGATAATCTTGGCCCAATTCCTTTCAGATTTAGCTCCACATGGAACGAAAAACAAGAAGTCAAAAAAATCACAGCTGAAGTGTGGACAACACCAATTAATGGCTCACCTAGCTATATTTGGGAAACTAAACTAAAAACCCTGAGGAGAGATATAAAACATTGGGCAAGGATCAAATATAAAGAAACATAAAAAAGAAAGTTAGAAATAGAAGAAAAAATAGACAGAATCCAAATGGAAAAGGAGCAGCAAGAGGAAATGAAAGAGAGCATATGGCAGGAAAAACAAGCATATTGGGAGATGTATAAACAAAATAGAAAGGAAGAAGAAGAGTGGTAGATAAAATCGCGAAGTCTATGGCTCAAAGAAGGAGATAAGAACACAACTTTATTTCATAATACAACCAGGATAAGAAGAAACCAAAATCAAATAGACAACACAAAATATAATGAAGGAAAAGTAGTCAGAGGACAAGAGGAAATAAAGAAGGAGGCTTATAGATACTATAAAAATACATTATCATCCCCAACATCAAATAACGAATATGAAGAATATCTTCAGCATATACCCAAGAAAATCAACGAGTAGAAAACAATGAAGTCACAAGAATAGTTGAAGAAAAGGAAGTAGTTGATGCAGTTTGGTATTTGCATCCGGATAAGGATCTTGGCCTGGATGGGTTCCCTATTTCCTTCTCTAAAAACAACTGGATCATTATAATTTTTTTTTATAATAATGATAAGAAATGTTTTTGGGAAATTAAAGGTTAGAGGATTCACAAACTCCTCCTTCTTAGATCTTGTTCCAAAAGAGTCAAATCCTAACTCCTTTAGTAGATTCAAGGCTATTTCTCTGTGTAACTTCTCCTACAAAATCACAACAAAAATCCCAGCAAACAAAATCAAAGTATCTTTTGCAGGAATAATATCAGAAAACCAAGGAGGATTTGTCCCTAAAAGACAAATTCTGGACAACATACTAATAGTGCAGGAAGCTTTTCACTCTAACCTAATGAAAAAATAAAAAGGAATGATTATCAAGCTGGACATGGCTGATGCTTTCGACAGGGTCAAACTAGGTTTCCTCGTGGCTTTCCTACAGAGATTTGGTTTCTCCAAAAAGGTAACAGATATAATAAAGGCCTGTATTGTGGGTCCTTGGATTCCTCCATTAGTCAATGGAATACCAAGTGAATATTTTCAGAGTTCAAGGGGGCTATGACAAGATTTTCCTATCTCTCCTTTATTAGACATTATAAGGGCGGACTCCCTGAGTAGAAGTCTCGAGAAATGTAGACTAGAGAGGGCTATCACAGGATTATCAATCTCTCCCGAAGTAAAACGTATAAACCACTCCCTATTTGTAGATGACACTTTGATTTTGGGAGGGGCCTCTTGCATAATGGAAAGAAGAATAAAAAAGGTACTAAACAGTTTTATGGAAGCCTCTGGGGGGCTTCTAAATAATAAAAAATGCAGAATCTATGGATGGAACATTTCATCACGCACTCTCTAAAAAAATTAGAAATTTTGGAAATTCCATTTGAATAGAAGTGGAGCCACTTCCAATATCTTGGACTCCCGATCTCAAAAGAAATTTTGAAGACCGACATATGGAATAAGTAAATTGAGAAAATGAAACAAAAAGTGCAGAAATGGGGCATGATTTGGCTCAATATGGCAAGAAGGGTGGTATTAATAAAGGCACTACTCATAGCTCTCCCAATCTATTAGTATGCTGCTATACTAGCCGCGAAAGGTATACACAAACAAATTGAGCTTGTAATCAGGGGGTTCCTTTGGCAAGGAGGTAAAGTGGAGACAAAGAAGAACAACCTTGTGAAATGGGATGAAGTAACTCAACCCTATGAGAAAGGTGGGTTGGCAATAAGACTACCAGGAATAATGAACTTGGCTCTAGGAGAAAAAATAACATGGAGACTAATAACATGAGAGCAGCTGGTGGAAGAAAATGCTAGAAGAAAAATACATGAACCACAATAGAAACCTCTTATTGAGAAAATGTTATCCAATCAGGCCCTGCTCGCAGGTTTGGAATCTGATTAAAAAACCATTTTCCTCATTAAAGAAAACTCTTCTAAGATACCTAGTAATGGTAAACCCACAAAAATATGGAAGGATAGAATAATGGGAAATCAGCCCATAACCTCCCAAGAAAATCTTCAGGAACTAAGAGGATGGGTGAAAGAAAAGGAATCACTACGCTGGATGATATATCTCTTTGGAGAGATGGAGAATGGGGGGATTAGAGGATCCCCATCCTCCCTCATGGCCTTTTCCCTCAATGGAAGTCCCTAATCCCATACCTTAAGGGGGTTGCTTTGATAAGTATAGATTGAAAAGATTCCCTTCGTTGGGATCCTAATGGAGGATATTTTTCAATCAAATCAGGATATGTCACTTTACATTAGCAAGAAAATCAAGATTGGAAATTCTAGAGGGCGGCATGGAAAACTGAAACATTTCCAAAAATCAAAGTATTCATGTGGACGTTGCTCAAAGGGAAAATAATGACTGTTGATAATCTTAAAAGGAAAGGATATGAAGGCCCATTGCGCTGTGCTATGTGTCATGGAAGTGAATAAAATATCCAACATCTATTTGTGGAATGCCCCTTTGCCAGGGACTATCGGAAAGGGCTTGTTAGTCCCTTGGAGGTTAGCATCCAAAATTCACTACCTTATCATCAACTTCTATAAACCTGGGGAAAAATATATCCAGATTCCTTCAAAAACAAAGAAACAGTAAAAATATATTGGCTAAGTTTTCTCTCATTTATGTGTTGGAAAATTTGGATAGCAAGAAATCAGAGGATCCTTAAAGATCGCACTCCAAATACCAGAATTGTCCTAGCTAAAACTTGGAGCATGTCATTTGAGTTCATCAACTCTAAAGGAGTTAAAGCAATAGATGTCCAACATTTACAACATGAGGAAAGAGTCTGGGCTGAATTCACGATTAGCAAGAAACTAAAAATATACATAAGCAAATCTCCTAATAATATGCAGAATTGAAAATTAGAATGAAACAAGAGGAGTTCAAAAAATGGACAGGAAATTTGAATAGGCCTTGCTTACTGCTTGATGGTGCTTCAAAGTCCAACCCAGGAAAAGCTGGAGCGGGAGGTGTTATTTTTGACCCAGGAGGGAAAAATACTATTACTTTTGAATGGGGATCAAAGAAGTATCCAATAACATAGCAAAAGCATATGACCTCCTGTTGGGAACGGAAATCCTAAGGAAGTGCAATGTGAAGAATCCGGTCATAATGGGGGACTCTTCAATAATAATCCATTTGATGGTTGAAAGAAGAAGCTCCAAGAACAAGGCCCTGAGACAAATAACAAAAAGGGTGGAAAAAAAACCTGTTGTTTCTAGGTGAAGTCACCTTCAAGCATATTCTTATAGAAGATAATTGTACTGCTGACATGTAGGTGAATCTGGTTTTCAACCATCCTATGGGAGAATCTAGAATTGATAATGTGATTGCTCAGAAACCTAGTCCATAGGAACTCCAGCCACAAAGTGCAGAGAATAACAATCAAAGAGGGAACATCAAGTTGGGTAACAGTCCCTTCAGCTCGAATGAGTAGATATTTGAAGATCAAGAAATCAAAGGAAATTCCCAAGAACAGCCATGATAGTCAGTGTTACACAAAAATATCGTCACCTTGATTATTTACAGTCGGTATGGATCTATCACCACCTATACCAGCTTCCTAAGCAAGTCTCAGACCTCAGCTCTTCAAAACAAGCTTTAGAAATGAGAGAAAGACATCAAAAAAAGCAATGTAACTCTGGTTCCGCACTTTCTCTCACTTTTGCGTGCGGTCCCGCACCTTTTGTTTAGGATATCTGCGTACTTATACGCTATGTATGTAAAGGGGAGGATGCGTACCCCTGTGAAAGTCAAAAGGCACAATTTTTATCTTAAAAAACTCACTTTGGGTTAATTCTAGATGTTTCTAGAAGGATTTTTGACGTGGATTGTTCGCTCCAAGTGGTTCATGCATCCCATAAGA
>APFE031369328.1:0-12296 GCA_000404065.3 Pinus taeda
CCACTGCCCCTTTGGTTTCCTCAACACTCGCTTCAGCTTCCTCTACGCTGGCTTGTCCTCTTCGGTGCTTTGGATTCCTCTGCACTGGCTTGTCCTTCGGCTTTCCGGATTTTCAGCTTCCTCAGTCTCTTCGTGCTCACCAACACCCTTGGGACATGTTGATTCAAAGACGAGGACCGAATACACAGAGAAAAACTGCTGCATAAAAAACTGTAACAAAGGCCCATTTTTTTTAAGAATATGCAAACACAGGTATTTATTGTTCACAGAGAGAATTCATTGGAGAGTCAGTACCAACAAGGAAGCCCCACCTACCATGTCGCCATTGCAATTGACAATCACCATCGTTCAGGCCTCCTGAACTATCGAATGCGTTTTTATGCATTTTGGCCTTCAAATCCCGTGCAATACAATTTTCGAAATACACAGGAATATATGAAAAAATGACTAAAACGCTAAAGGCCAAACTTCAAATTTATTACACCCGCATCTACACCTGCATTGAGTCCACAGTGTAATCACAATCAGAAGTCACAACTTTCGGAGGTCTGCAACATATATCGCAATCAGCACTTTATAGAGTGACAAGGCTTTGCAATGTATGCGATACATAACTCCCGATAAGAAAGATGCGATATTATTATAGGTTGTTTTTAATGTCCCCATCGGGTCCATACATATATATCATAATCAGTGGTTCGGGGGTGAAAACCCTTTATACATTGCGATGTGAGAGTCCTGATGGGCAGACATGATGTTATTAAGGGTTGTTGCTATAACCCATTTAGGTCCGTGTATATACTCCTCCGCTCTTAACTTAACCCATAACTTGATTTCTGCCAATATTATGTTACATCACATTGTAATGGTTCGTGGGGTCCACACACACACACACACACATCCACACACAATATAATATATAAATCGCAATCGGGGTTTGGTAGTGGCACATAATCGATGCAATCATCATATCATCAATATACTATATATATCCTCCTTTATACCGATATATATATATATTATTATCATATATATATAATATATTATAAAAATAAATTATATATATAATATATGTTCAACCCGGATATGTGTAAGTTCGATATAGACTATGTTCCCGCCTCGATAGTGTATCAAATTCATATATTTAGATTTGCTCCAACTCTGCCTTTAACCTTCTGCATATATATTATAGATATATATATAATTATATATATATAATATATATATATAAATATATTCCGCTCTTTGGCACTTTGGCATGTATTACTCCTGATAAGACTCCTTTGCATATATTACTCCCGATATGGCTGATATGCCTCTGATAGCTCTATTTTGCTCCTTCGATGGCTCTGTTTGCTCCTTTGATATGTTCTTCTTTGGTATATATATATGACATATATATATGGCTCCTCCTGTAGCTCCGATAGCTTTGTTTTGCCTCCTCTGGGATGCTAACTCCTCTTTTGATGACTTCTTCCTCTCGGTTCTTCTTGGGCATGTATTACATGCAATGCTCCTCCGATGTGGCTCCTCTTTCTCCATTGTCTTCCTTTAGTTTTGCAATGACCTCCTCTGATGGCTTCTACCTTTTCTGATATGCCTCTCTTGCTCTAATATTCTGCGATACTCTTAAGCATAAGCGATAGCTTTGATGTGCCTCCTTTGTTAAATCCTCTGTTAATAGACTCTTGCTCATGGCTTGGCTATCCTGATGGCCTTGCTCCTGTCTCTTCATGGATCTGTTTTGCTTCCCCTTCATGGATCATCTAGTATCTAGAATATTTCCATACTGACATCAATGACAACCTAGGTCAACAATCTCCCCCTTCGTTATTGATGGCAATATTCTTCTTCTCTCCCCCTTTGACATCAATGGAAAAAGAGTGCTCTGGGGCTCCCCCTATCAAACTGCTTTTTTTCTTCATGAATGGTAGGTCTTCATGGGTCTGTGACTCCCCCTGTCATAGTTCTCTTCTTTTTATTCAAATAGAAGGATTTATTCTTTATCATCAATTAGCACATTATTCCCTCTTCATGTCTCAGAACTACTTTATCATGGCTTCAACAATTCTTAAGGTGCTCTACTTCAATGCTTTCAATCAGATTGCAAATACCCATACACCAAGTTTCCAAGTCCAGGTTTTTATGCTTCAATCCATATTGTTGTCTCCATAGTCAGAATTGAGAGGCCTTCATAGTCCGAATCGAGAGAAAATGCCACTGAAATTGTCTTTCTTGCTATCTTTCTTCATATCCGAGTTCCTTTGTGTCTTTGTGCTTCTCCTTCAATCACTGCCATCCAGTGTTCAACATCACTGCATTTGGATGAAATGGTGAGAGGTTTTGCCTCACTGTTGCTATATTTTCTAAGTGACCAGTATCATCTTAATTTATATTTGATTGCACAACATTCTCCTTTCTATGAGCCATCTTTTCTTTGTGTTCTTGTACATATCTCTGCAAGTTATTTCCGCTAGCAGATTTAGATATCCAATCTGTGACTGTATTTTAAATAAATTTTTTGATTTGCATCTTCATGCAATGCTTCAGTTTTGTTATATGATGCTAGCTACTCTTACTTCAAACTCCATTCTAGATGTATTTATTTGTTTGGAGGTTGCCTCTATTTGTGTCCATAATTCACCTATTCTCACATTAAATCCTTGAGTCAAGACATTTAACATCTGTAATATCAACACCATAGTTATTTTCCCTATTTCTCTAATATTATATGACCTTCTATGTTGCTCCAGATACTACTTAGTGATTAAGTGGAAAGCATCTTCAACAACAGTCCAAAGAATGGCTACAGGATCATGTTCATCAATGGAGTATTCTTGAGAAATGATCTTTATCAAAGAATGATTGTTAATATAACTCAGCAAGGATTTTATAAGGACCCTTTCATTAATGGCTTCTGCAATAATGATCAAGAATCATAGGCTCCCCCTAACTGTATGCATCATCTCTTTTAGCAAAGTCTTCCCATCAAATTCTTAGATTGTCAAAATTCAGGCCAATGACATGTGTTGTTGGCTGGAGAGCTCAAGGGACTTTCAGATTGTATTTGCTTCCTTCTTCATACTTGTGCAACTTTCTTCTTTTGCATGGTTCTACCTTGTGTAAGAGCCCAAGTTAATTTACAATCATGTGCCATATGACCAATGTTATGACACTTGAAGCATTCTACATTGTTCATGAATAAGAATTCATGATTTCTTCCTGCAAAATTGTTTCTTGAAATTTGTTAGGGATCATAATATCTATCTTTATGAGATGGTTTACAATCTTTTGCCATGTGACCAAAGTTTGTACAAGAATAATAACCAAAAAATGAACTTTGGTACTTGGGAGATGGAGATTTCCTTGATGTACTTTTGAAGCCTTTCTGCCTTGGGATCCTTTGATGATAACCATTGCCTCTTGTGTCTTTGACATCATCTACATTTCTTCTTGGAACAGGATTTCTTCCATTGTCGCCTTGAAGTTTCTCCTTGCCTTTGCTGGAACTGGGAGCATCACCATTTCTTTTTGGCTTCTTCACATCCATTTTGTTTGAAGCATTATCATTCTTGTTTGAGGATTCACCTACATACCTGAGACCTAATTTATCACATGGACATCTATGATAGTTGAGCATGTCATCCAAGGCTTGAGAGCTCTTCAAGATTTTGTTCATCCCTTCAACCTTTTTTCTAAGGAAGCCAATCTCTTCTTCCAATATTTCACACTCATTATTCTTCTTAGCAAGTTGTTTCTCAATTTCCTTGATATGAGTAGCTTCATCTGCTTCTATTTTAAGGGAGATGATATTTGACTTCATTTTGAGGATTTCTTCATCCTTTGCTTTTAGTTGACATATAATGGTGTTTCTTTCCTTTCTTGCTTCATCAACCTGTCCTTCTATGATTTCCAATGCTTCCATTGTCTTCTCAGCTCCTTGTGCTTGTTCAAATTGACTTGACAAGGTATCTTCCTGTTTCTTTTCTTTATCCAATTGATTTGTCATGGATATGAATTGTTCATGATGCTTTCTTTTTCTTTGATGAAATTCCTTCTTAAGCTTGGTAAGCTCTTTGCAATAAAATAGATACAATATATAAATGGTTGCAATCAGTTTCCAAACACCAACTTGGGCTTTTGTGAGGCTCCAACCTCCAGAGCTCCAACTCTATTTTGCCATGGCAACAATCTTGGACTTAGGAGCACCAACTCCCAAGGACTTCAATCCTTCCAATTCCTGAGACACCAATCCTTCCTATTTCTAAGGCACCAATTCCAAGGACTCCAATCCTTCTTACTTCTGAGGCATCAACCCCAAGGACTCCAATCCTTCTTACTTTTGAGGCACTAACCCCAAGGGTTTTGACCCAATCTTGTCAAGGCATGTTTGATAGTAATGTTTTGCTCTCAGAACTCTTCTTTACTGAGTTATGTCTGTTTACAACTTCATTGTAGTTTCCATGCTACAATATTAATGACAACCAGTCTTCTTATGAAGGAGTCTTTACAACTCTTCATACTGTCCACATAAAGTCTCTAATAGCCTTCATGACCTCTGATAATGTCTCCACGCAGCGTTTGTGAGTCTACTATTAGCTGCACTAAGCTCTTCATAAGAACTAACTTTTTTGTTCAAGCATCTGTTCTAGCTATCACAATAAATGCTTCAGCATGACTACTTCTCTGCAGGCTACTTCTCCCTTCAAACAATTTTAGATAAAAACTTTATTCATTACATCAAAAAATTATTCTTCAGACTACAATGTATACCTGATTAATTCTTTCATAGGGTAACATGATTAGCTGAAAAGCTCACCCTTCGAATGTCTCCTGTCCTGTTGGTCATTCAACCCTTTTCTGTTTTGTTGGACCCTACAGCAGCCTCTGTTTCCTCTAGCTTTTTCAACAACACTTCCACTTTCCTTGTTCTCTATTTTTGTATCTTCCTGATGCCTTTGACCGTCGGTTTCCTCTTTCCACTTCCCCTTCGGCTTCCTCAACGCTCGCTTTAGCTTCCTCTGCGCTGGCTTGTCCTCTTCGGCACTTTGGCTTCCTCTACGCTGGCTTGTCCTTCGGCTTCCCGAATTTTCAGCTTCCTCAATATCTTCGTGCTCACCAACACTCCTGGGACACGTTGATTCAACAACGAGGACCGAATACACAGATAAAAATTGCTATATAAAAAAATGTAAGAGAGGCCCCTTTTTTTGTAAGAATATGCAAACACAGGTCTTTATTGTTCATGGAGAGAATTCATTGGAGAGATAGTACCAAAAAGGAAGCCCCACTGCCACGTCGCCATCACAATTCGCAATCGCCATCATTCAGGTCTCCTAAACTATCAGGTGCGTTTTTATGCATTTTTTCCTTCAAACGCCGCACAATACAATTTTCGAAATACATATAAATATATGAAAAAACGACTGAAATGCTAAAGGTCGGACTTCAAATTTATTACACCCGCATCTATACCTGCATCGGGTCCACAGTGTAATTGCAATCGACAGTCGCAGCTTCTGGAGGTCCGCAACATATTATGCAATCGGTGCTTTATAGAGTGACAAGGCTTTGCAATATATGTGATACATAACTCTCGATATGATAGACGTGATATTATTATAGGTTGTTTTCAATGTCTCCTTTGGGTCCATACATATGTATTGCAATTGGTGGTTTGGGGTGACAACCCTTTATACATTGCGATGTGAGAGTCTTGATGGGCGGACGCGATGTTATTAAGGGTTGTTGCTATAACCCATTCGGGTCCATGTACATACTCCTCCGCTCTTAACTTAACCCATAGCTTGATTTTTGCCAATATTATGTTAGATCACATTGTAATGGTCCATGGGGTCCACACACACACACACACACACATATATATATATATATTTTCGCTCCGATTGTGTATTCCGATATAACTATGTTTTCCGCCTCTGATAGTCTAAATTTCATATATATGTTATATATTGCTTTGCCTATGCCTTTAACTCTTCCGTGTATATATATATTCCGCTCTTTGGCACTTTGGCATGTATTACTCCCGATAAGACTCCTTTTCATATATTACTCTCGATATGGCTGATATGCCTCTGATAGCTTTATTTTTGCTCCTCCGATGGCTCTGTTTCTCGCCATCCGATATTTACTTATTTGTGTATATAATAAATATATATATATATATATATATATATATATATCATATGGCTCCTCCTGTACCGTTAGCTTTGTTTGCCTCCTCTGGCATGTACCCTCCTCTTTTAATGACTTCTTCCTCTCGGTTCTTCTTGGGCATGTATTACATGAAATGCTCCTCCAATGTGGCTCTTCTTGCTCCAATGTCTTCCTTTGGCTTTGCAATGACCTCCTCTGATGGCTTCTGCCCTTTTTGATATGCCTCTCTTGCTCTGATATTCTGCAATACTCTTAAGCATAAGAGATAGCTTTGATATGCTTCCTTTGTTAGCTCCTCCATTAACAGACTCTTGCTCATGGCTTGGCTATCCTGATGGCCTTGCTCCTATCTCTTCATGGATCTGTTCTACTTCTCCTTCATGGATCATCTAGTATCTAGAATATTTCCATATTGACATCAATGACAACCTAGGTCAACAATAACTACTATTTAATGTAAGAATCAGAAGGTTAGAGCTGCTATTATGAATAATGTATATATATATATAGACATAAACAATGATTAATTAACTAATAATTAGTAAGGAAGAGACATGTCTCTATAGACATAACCGTTCATGAAAGGGTACTTACTTGGCTATATATACAAGGCCCTCACTCTTAATTATATCATCATTCTTATTCATACATTTAATATATATTCTTGTATCTCAATGAATATCTACACATTCCAAGTCTTTTGGAGTATTTAAGTTGAAGAATGAACTTCATTCATTCCCTTTGGTATCATAGTTGTTTGATCCTTTGGTCAGTCCTCAACCGCTACACAAAGACAGTTTGATCAAGGTCTTTTAGACATCGAAAGTCATCAACCTTGTTGCCATTGAAAGAATTTCATTATACAAATTTTGGAGTTTCTCCATCTTGTCGTTAGGCCTTTGGCCACTTCAACAAAAAACAAAAAATAGAAAAGAAAATTCAATTTTAAAAAAGAGGAAAGAAATCAAAATACAAAAAAAAAAAGATTTAAAAAAAAATCATATAAAAAATAAGGAGGATATATAACATTTATATTTAAAAAGGAAGAAAGTGAAAATAAAAAAAAAAATAAAAATTATTATTACAAAAATAAATAACTAGAATTAAAAAATAAATGAAAAAAATTACCTTCATAGCTAATCGATGCCAACAAGACTTCCGCGGCCATCCCCTGTCTCGGCAAACAACGTTTAATCCTCTGGAACTTGTGCCACATTGTCACTGCCGCCATGAGCTGTTGGAGTCATTGAACCTCCGAAACCATGTTGGTGTAACATCTTGTTCTACTGTTGTTCGCACAACCACCATTCAGACAACCGCTTTATCACCGATCATAACAGTAATCCATCCACCTTTCCCATCTGCATCCTTCCGAGAAGCCTCAACCTCAATAACAACTACCACCGCCATTCACTTTCATGTGACGAGATCCCACTCGCCACCAAAGCCCTTTAGCCACAGGTAGACACCTGACACCCTGCCCGCATTGTTTCTTTTTCCGCAACCATTTCTTTTTCGGTTTGACATGAAAGAAGCCCAAGTGCAACTACTATCTCTACAATGCCATCACTATATAGTTTCCTCAACCATATTTCTTGCAACTATAAGACATCGATCAACCTCATGTCGGACGACATTCTAAACAAGCCACCACTTCAGTTGGGCTCAATGAAAACCGCCCATATTTACATTCTACTAGGACCATCCACATATTAATCCATAGCATTTGTACAACACTGCAAAACTAAGCAATTATTGAGGGTGCATATAATCAAACTCACCACGAGACCCAATCGAAATCGTAAAAGGAGTAGTTTGTTACAATTCACTTAATCTTGAAATGAGCTATCAGTTGGAATACTTTTGTGATGGTTGGTTGAATAATATCAAACTTGTGTATGTTGATAAGTTAAAAAAATACACCTCTCTCAAGAATTAAAAAATATTAAGGTGACCGAGTGGATTAAAATAAATTTATTGAAGTTTTTTATTTCCAACTAAAAGAGGGGATTGCTATAAAAAAGTTTTAAATCAAAGGTTTTTTATTATTATTAAAAGAATACTAAGTTGAAGAAAAATAAAAAGCTTTATAATTATATAAAAGGGATTACTTTTAAAAACCCCAAGTTCATTTTAACAAAGTAAAAATGGAGTCAATGAGAAAAAAAATGAGTGTAATTCATAAATGAAAGAGGGAAGATTTCCTAAAGCTTTTAGTATACGTGTTAATGTGCTATTTAAAATTAAAATATCACTTACGAGAAATGATGTCATCATCTCTATTGGTCTTACTCAAAATAATAACTATGTCAGTGCTAAATGTGCTAACCAATTAATGATTCCTGAATCAAGTACAGTTGAAACGAATTTTGTTGACACAGGTGACAAACAACATGACATAAGCAATCTACAACTAAGTATTGGAGACTATACTTTTGTCTCGCAATTCACCATTAAAACCTTATTTTGCGACAATAGTGATATAGTTATGGGTTCGCCCTGGATCAAGTAACTAGGATCTTTTATCCTAAATATGAAGAAGAGTTTTAAGACATTTTCATACAAAAAGAAAAATATAACATTACAAGTTGTTACATTGAAGCCAAATTTAGTAACATCTGAAGACATACAAGATATTTGAAAAGTAATTTTTCAAGAAGGTAAAAAGATATTACAAAATATACAAAAATAAATTCACAAGAACATTGCTGACAAAAATGAAGAAGTTTCTTGGCTTAAAGACCATAATGAAAATTTATTAATACAAATTAAGAAGCTTAAGAAGGATAAGAATTCGTTGGAAAATAAGTTA
Organism: Pinus taeda; assembly: GCA_000404065.3. Lineage (NCBI taxonomy): Eukaryota > Viridiplantae > Streptophyta > Pinopsida > Pinales > Pinaceae > Pinus > Pinus taeda. Next base: position 8,990 of record APFE031369328.1, read on the forward strand.
CAACAACTTATTGAGAAGGAAGCGTTGAAATATTCAAATAAAGAAATTCAAGTTGAAGAAAATGGATTGAATACCAATCCAGTGAATATAAAAACTCAAGAAGAAAAGAAGTCAATTAAGGAAAACACACACTCAGATGTTGAAACAATGAAAAACCTAAGTGAAGATTCTATAACCAACTCGGTGACATCAAAACTTGAACTGAATCATAATCTTGCCACACACATGATAAACAAAGGACAAACCAAAAGAATGCCTTATCTACATCCAAATCACAAGAATAGACATATCAATCAATCTATGAATCTGTATCACATAGAACATAAACAACAAACTTATGTTCAAAAGGATACTGAAGTGCGCACAACTCAGTCCAGTGATAACAATTCATCATAAGTTTCCAGTAATCAAAAGATTCCATCGAAGATTAATTTAGGATGGTCAGATCCATTCTTAGTTCGACAATTTTGTTTATCACTCAGAGGATCATATCATCTTGTTTCGACGAAGATGACAGTTCCGAGACAAGAAGAGATTTGAAACAAAAAAAGAGATCAAATTTTTCATTAGTAAGCTTTGAGGACCAAGCTTAATAATATATATATATATATATTATATATATATATATATAAATATACTATAATATAAAATATAGATACAATGATTAATTAACTAATAATTAGTACGGAAGAGGCATATCTCTACAAACATGACCGTCCATGAAAGGGTACTTACCTGGCTATATATACAGGCCCCCTACTCTTAATTATATCATCATTCTTATTCATACATTTAATATATTCTTGTATCTCAATGGATATCTACATATTCCAAGTCTTATAGAGTATTTCAATTGAAGAATGAACTTTATTCACTCCAGCTACCCTATCAAAATGGCCATTCTCAAAATTGGGAATTTTTTCTTTTGAAAATGATTTCTCAATACTGACAATCAAACTGATTCTCAAAAGATAAATGGTAAGGAACATAAGTGTGGGACAAATATGTGGTTCATTATTGAATAATGGAAATTAAAGACACAATAAAATTGAAACTATAAAGTAATCAGGGCGTGGTAGGGTTAGTTATTACTAATCGTAACAAATGGTTTGCATAATAGGGTCATGAAGGTCTAGTCCAAAAACGTGAGGACCTAATTCAAAGGCTATCTCGATGAACCTGTCGGTTCCTGTAATGAGATCCACCATAGTGTCTCCATATTTGGAGAAAGCTTGGAGAAGGACTCTGCTCCTCCTCTCCCACTTGTCATGCCTTCTCATTCCGTCTTGTTAGTCCACGTGATTGATTCCCAACAAATCCAACACTCTCCCTCACACGCAAATTAGGGAATCAAACCTGGGCCAAGGTTCTAATACCATGTTAGGTTTTCAGTTACACCAAAATCCACAGACATTATTAAACTTCCAAACCATGATCATTACCTTTTTAAGTGGTTCCAAGGTGGATCCCAGAGTGGGAATTAGTCCACATGATCGATTCCCAACAAGGTGAGTGTGAAAATCCAACAAATAATAAGGCCTTGGAGTGGGATTCCCCGACAGTGGAACAATGATACAATGAGAGTGTGAATCTTTGTGTGTGGGCAGTGAAGTTGATAGTAAATTGGTTTGGATGAGATGAGTACCAAGGCCCTTGAGCACTAAAGACCACATTCCAAGGCTTTGTCATTGACTAGTCTGTCATGTTGTGAGATTTCATAAAATCAAACATTCATTTCCATTTCATTCCCATATTACCATATTTCATGGAAACCCCCAGACTTCCGACATCCCCCACCATAACTTGTAAGTCCCCTGTCAGGCCATCTGCCAAGGTTTGGTAAGTGTTGTTGCTATTCTTAATCTCCCCCTCCTCCTCGTCGGAATCTTCACCATTGAATGTTAGAAATATCAAATGTTCACCCTCTACCCTCTCTTCTTCCCTTATTGGTTTCCTAGATATAATTTCCGTCAATTTCCTTCTCTCTGTCTCACTAGAACAAGTTAGTTGTCCACCTTGGCGCTTCTTTCCAGTGTCTCTCAACTACGCTGTTGTGAACAACTCATCACTTCAACTTAATTCAACATTCTCTTTCCCCTCCCCCTCCTTAAAGGGTGTGGTATTTCTATGGTGATATAAATAAATAATATTTTCATTATCTTTTAATTAAAATATTTGTATTTATATTAAATTTAATTATTCATTATATATTTTTTTAATTTCTTTAACAATGATTAAATTACTATTTCTCTATTTTTTTAAACTTATATTTCAAGTTAATTATTTGTTGGAATTCTATTTCTATAGTAAATTCACTAATTTGTTTAGTTTTCCCTCTGGAAAAGCAAATAATTAACGCCTGAACAAGCAAATACTTAATGTTTTCTTTGTTTGATTAAGATGACATATAATTTCTCTGATTTGTTCATTGTGATATTTGGACTTCAAAGGTTGATCTAAGAGACTACACATCTCATTTGAATTTCTTTCATAATCAAATATTTAATGATTTCCTTATCTAAGTTTTCTTTTGTTATAGTAATAGTAATTGGGTAAGCAATAAAAGTGTGTTAGAAGAGAGTACATGATCTATTCAAGTTTCGTTTATAGTATTAAACATTTTTTTATTTGATTTTTTTTTGCTACAGTGATAGTAATTGGTCAAGTAAGAAATTATTCAAGTTGCGAGATTAGGTAGCTAGATAGTAGTTACATTTATTATTCCTAATTTATCACTTCAAATTTAATAATAATAATTTAATTTTAAGGTTATTTTTAGATTGACTGGTTAAAATTTATAAAAACAAAACATACATACATACATACATACAACATGCATACATCAATAATAACATCACATACATACATAATACATACAATTACCATTACAAACATAATACATTATATATAATAAGATAGTAATATATATAATATAGATGATAAATATATAATATAATTATAAATATTTGAACATCTAACCACTTTAATATGTTAAAAAGTGAAACTAATAATATGATCAATCGATTACTGGAATCTAGACTAATAATATCAGTATCATTATCATTCATGTGAGAATGTTATTATTGGTTTTGACGATATATCAAACATGATTACTCAAGCCAACAAAAGGATCAATTTCATGGGAAAGTAAGCTAATGATCCTGCCCAACAAGGTATTATTCGAGTTGCCAAAGTTGAAGCGAGTCGTTTATGTGAAGTATGATAGTGATACATATTATAATAAACACAGAGAGAACTCTATATTAATTAATCTAAGGTGTGTTAAAAGAAAATCTATTAGAGCTAA
>APFE031369332.1:0-37435 GCA_000404065.3 Pinus taeda
TTTTAAAATATTATATTATTGTTTCTCTCAATTTGTCTTTTCCTGTAAAATTGGACAAAGCTTCTAGCCATGCCAAATACTTGTTCCCCATATACCCAAAGCACCAGCAAAATACCATACCAGAAACTCATGCAACATAGAATCTTTGTCAACACAAGGATGGGTACCTTGAAAAGAAGGATCTGCAATTTTCATCAGAGACAAAGAAAGATTCCACTCGTCTACATTTATTTTATCTCTCATTGCTGCAACCCCTACTGTTTATATGGCCAAGGGCAAACCCTTACACTCATCTGTAGTTTTTATGACATAGTCCATTAATTCCTCTGGAACATGGCCGCCTTCGAAAGCTATTATGTTAAACCATACTCAGTGACCCTTCCTCCAACGACAATGGTTGCACTTGTATGGACTCTTGTTCCCTCATTAATGTGATATATCTGTTGCGTGTGGAGAATATTACTTTGCTACCCTTATCAAGCTCAAATCCAACACCTAAATCTTGTTGCAGATCGAATGGACTCACAACTCGTCCAGTATCAAAAGAAACTTCCTATTTTTTAAATTTAAACTTGCACACAACTTCGTTTTTCAGGTATCCATATTATTAATGCTTGCGAAGTCTAATAAATCGGTTTCCTCAACAATCTGGCTCTGCAAGTTTGAAATTTTCTTGAGAGACCGTGACCCAAATCACAACATCGAAGGACTTGTAAACCGTTTTGAGCAGATACGTCTTCCCAACACCTTCCATTCCATATACAGAAATCACTAGAACTTGTGGAACTTCAGTAAGAAACTTCTGCAGCTCCCTCTCGGCAGATCTGATGCCTCATCCAACAAACCCCCTCCTCATCCAACAAACCCCCTTTAGAAACGGGTTGAAGCAAGTCCTTTGCCTCTTGCGGTGCTAACGATGCCATCTTCACAAATATTTTGAGGTCCTTTTCAAGGTCTTCAAAAGCTTATCGACTTCCTACCTCAGAAGTACGAACAAATTAGGCCACAAAACATTTTTCAAGCAACACCCTAAGATTGATAGAAAACGATGAATCAAATAGATCAGCAATGCTCAAAACCATTTTTTGATTGGTCTTCTCATTAAAATCCACAACCCTGAAACTATCAATATTATACATTCCAAATAGTGTATTTCGAGCAACCAAGGTGAAGAGAAAAAATCCACCATAAAATCAGAGAAACTTAAAACTGAATCAATTTACCATGCAATGCAACTACCAAGTTTCTATTTGGAATGAAATCAGATATTAACAAAATATCTTATTAGTTGCAAAACAATACACTTATTAATTAAACATAAATATAATTATCTTATCTTGGGAGGTTAAATTTTTCCAATAACTTGAACTTCAACCTCAAACGTATAGCTCCTCATTGCCACCGAAATCCCATTGCCAAGTACTAATTTGTACACAATTCCCAATCCACTCTTCCCAAGACATAAGCCGAAGCTCTAAGCAATTCATCTAAGTCAAAGCTGAAAACCTTTCCCAGCGATATTGCAACAATTACACCATTTTTACGACATTTTCTTAACGCAGGGGTCACCCCTTGATTAGTAGGGATCCCTGATGAAAGGCCTTGATTAGTAGGGATCCCTGATGAAAGGCCTTGTAAAGGAAAATTGAGATTAGGAGATGTTGGTACGAGCTTTTTGCAAGGATTTCTTTTAAGGGGAATCCACAAAGGCCGTGGATCCTTGATTTGCAAGAGATCCATCTTGTGGAATCGGTCCACTGAGATTATTGTTCTGTAAATCTAAACTAACAACTAGAGGCAACTTACCGAGAGTTCGAAGAATTGGGCCCGAAAGCCTGCTATAAGAAAGATTGAAAGTGCCAGACAATGAAAAAAGGTTACCGACATCCCCATGGATTAATCCATTCAGAAGATTAGAAGAAAGATCTAACTACACCTTTATTATTAAGGTTTGATCCAAGACCAATTGTAAATGGCCCTGTGAAGAAATTGTTCTGTAATAGCAACCTCTGCAACAGTTTACACCTCATCAACTCTTGAAGAATAGGCCCACTGAGGAAATTGCTCGAGAGATCCAGGTTCTGAAGTAAGGAAAAATTGTTTACATCATCTTGATGACCGTAAGTAACGCATCGGCCCATATTTAAATAAGTTGCCCCACGCATTCTCCAGAGCCCGAAGCGCTAAAGTTATTGATCATCATTTTGATAAAACTGTTCCTTTCTAATTTTCCACTCTCTGGTTTTTCTCAATATCAACACTATCGAAATGATTTTTTCCATTATTCACTTCGACCCACTAAGCTCTTTTCTTGTTTTGTGCACAAAATCGAATAACACCAAAGCTAGTTCTCCCTGTCACCAATCTCTAATTTAATGACAGCGACGGTGGCATGGAGCAGAAAAACAGTCATGACCCGTGGCAGAGGAAAAGAAAATTAAATATCCCCGTGTATGTTTTTTCACCAGAAAACAAACAATAGAAAAGCAAAGTTGTTCTCAACGAAGAGGAACAGAATCAGTGGGCATTGAATACAATTTTCCATGTAATCTCTGGTTTTAGAAATGGTTGTCTTTGGAGTTCTGTGCTGAGGAATCCATGAACACAATGTAATGGTCAATGGTAGTGGAGATAAGGGCTTGAATGGCGACATGTTGGTTAATCCACTATGTCGGCAGGCGAGTTTGATCCAAATCCAAACAGATCTCAGACGGTAGGCCTGCGAATGCATAATATTAGGGTTTGAGTTTTTGGGCATTGAATAAAATTTTCCATGTAATCTCTAGGCATTGAAATGGTTGTCTTTGAAGTTATGTGCTGAGGAATCCATGAACACAAGGCAATAGTCAATGATAGTGGAGATAAGGGCTTGAATGGTGGCATGGTTGCTAACCCAATTAGTGAACTGGCATGTTTGGTCAAAATCCAAACAGATCTCACACGGTATGCCTACGAATGCACAATATTAGGGTTTGAGCTTTTCTCGCGCTTCCTTTTTTCTGCTACAAAAATCAGAGGATAATAGCTTCATGCCTATGGATTTTATTTCAAAGGGATGTGCTAAGGAGTTCAAGTCCTTGTAAATTCAAAGGGATGTGCTAAGAAGTTCAAGTCCTTGTAAATCCATTGACTGGGTAATGTAGAATTCTTCGCCAGGATCCTTAGATCCTTTGTTGGGACACTGAATCAATGTTTGCCTTGTTGGGTTGTCAGAAAAATTACATACAAAGTAAATTACATAGCGAAGTCGAACAGTTTGATGTCTATCAAGACAAGGATCTGATTGTATATTTACCAGATGAATGCTTGGGTTCGGTTGTCCAGTAGCTCACAAACAAAGATCGAAATGCTTGTTCTCTAATCTGTAGTAGATGACATCGCATTGAATCGAAAAGCTGAAAACGCCTCGTTCTCCTGGTGCACTTCTTCTGTAGGACTTGTATAACTCCTCCAGCTTGGAAAATTGGTTTCAGGGTTGGATCTCGATGCATCCCTGGCACATATTCTACAACCCCAGACCCGCTTCAAAGTCAATGTTGTATGTATTTTGTTTGGTAAAACTTTCAAGTTGACAAGGTAGCTGACATTAATCCTACCTCCACTTTTTAGTGGGCAACCAGCACGTCTATCTGTGATGGACAATCCAAAACCATTTGGAGTTGGACGTCTACACAGTCACGGGCATACTCACGATGGCGCCCCTCCGAATCCCCATCCCTCTCACGATGGCGCCCCATTTGGTGTTGTACACCTTAGGTGGCGGGTTTCTGAGGGTGAGCTTGCACGCCGAAGCCTCCAGTTTGAGACTCTACCCGAAGGGTCGGCATCCTCCATAGCGCCAAAACAGTATCTGCTCACTCCAAGTACACAAAGAAACATTTTAGTCAGTTGATTAATGAAACTACCATGTTCAACAAAGAAACATTTTAGTCAGTTGATTAATGAAACTACCATGTTCAACAAAGAAACATTTTAGTCAATTGATTAATGAAACTACGATGTTCAAGGCAAAATGACTCATGACATTTACATGAACTAAATGAAGAATATGTAACTACCTATTTCATTTCAATTACAACTTTCCATAGTGTATTCATTTTTTAAGATTATGGATGATTCCCATATAAAATATATCAAAATTTGGGATCAAATATTTACAAAAGCAATGACTTAAACACCGTGATTTATTTGCTTATTTAATATCATTAACATATCATCACAATATTTTGAGTTTGTGATTTAGCTAGGTAATCTCTTAGTTAATGCAAAGTTTACTTGATTTCATTTTACTACTATGAGGGAAACAAAGTAGTAGTCTAGGCCCATCAAAATTTATTGGTGCCAAATAAACTTGTTTGTTGTCATTCAAACTAATTATCACATTTGTATATAGATATTTTCTATCCTTAATGCACTGAAATGTGTGCCTTTTTCATGACTATGTCTCCAAAACATAAACTACTTGATTGTTATTCCCTTTCAAGATATCTTCTATCGTTAATGCATTGAAATGTGTGCTTGCAAATTTACACATTGTCAAAATTGAAGGCCTTTTCTATACTAGTTCCTATATGAAAATTCTTCACATTTAACTTGTTGAAGGATGACCAAAACTACAATTATCCCAACAGATATACTGGTAGCAATGCACTTAGCCTACATTAAAAAAAAAAAATTCATCCACTAGAAAGAATATCTTGAAAACCTTAAGAAACAAAACCTCTTAAAATTATAATCTTGAAAAAATCATACTACAAAATAGGTTCATGCATCTTGACAAGCCGTATTAAAATTGGAAATCCCAATCAATTAAGGTTCACATATAAACAAAAGGAAAAACTAGAGCATAATGTAGAGCATGATGGCTCAATAACATTGACTTTGTTGAATCACTCACTATGGAACTCCTTATTTATGGTTGGGATGTTGTTAAGAATACCATTGACAATGGTTATTGGAAGCTTGATTGAAGAAATGGGTACTTCTATCATATCCAATGGAAAAGGGTGTAAAGATCAAGCATCTCATAAGAAGAATTTTCCTGAAGAAGTGATGCAAAAACAACAATCATGTAGCATGATAGACTAGATGGATCTATTACAGGGAAGGCACATGTAAACCGGAAAAACACACACCATGAACATTATAGATCTTTTGCATTAAGATAGCTTCAAACTATTAACGTTGGCACATTGACATCTATGTCATTTGATGTTCAAGCCCAGCATCATGCCAAGAGTACTAATAAGAATTTATATAAATTACTTATCAAGTTATTAAGAAAAAAATACAAATCATTACTAAGCTAAACTACAAATCAAAAATTATATAAATTGTTGTTTAGAGTATTTTCGAATAAACTGTCTTAAGTTTGAAATGTCCAATGTTTCGAGGAGACACTCCACCCATTGTTAGGGACATCAAAGGCATAAAGATAAGGAGCAAGCAGAGTGAAATGAGAATATAAAGGACAAGGCTAGAAGGTGATTGTTGAGGCATGAGTTAGATGTTAGGAAAAATTCAAGGAAGATGTCCACATTACCAACCTTCCCGATGGTTCCCTCACCCACCAAGTTTATAGAAAAATACCCACACCAACCAATAACTTTATGTCCACTTTCATCATCATTCAACCCAAAAATTTATTGCTTTAAAAACTTTATTCACTCAAGCAATTTGAATTTTCTCTCCCCAATTTTATTGCTCATTATTACCCTCCTTCATCATTTCCCTTTTCACCTTTAATTATGTTTTCCTTTATCCGCCCCACTCGTTTACCTTTAATATGTGTTTAATCCCTTTATGTATTTGTTGAAAATCAAATATTCTTCCATATTTTGGCATATATTAATTTATTTTATATTAAAATTTGGCCCACATTTTAATCACTTGATTTATTTATATAATGTATCCATTTCCTCCTTGACTTTTTCCTCACATCTATTTCATACCTCAACAATCACCTTCTAGCCCTATATTTTATATTCTCATTTCACTCAACTTGCTTCTCATCTTTATGTTTTTCAATTCCCTGACAATGGGTGGATTATCCATTCAAAATGTTGGATATTTAAACCTTGACACATAATTTATTCCAATATACTATGAACAACAACATGACTAACTATGGAAATTTTCGTGCTAAAATTTATATAAACTACTTATCAAATAGCTAAGAAAAATTATGCATATCATTACTATGACAAAATATAAACCCAAGAAATATTATTACTCAAGATTAATAATTTACTCATGGCTTGAAATTAAATAGATAAGTTACTTGTGTGTGTGCGCGCGCACGTGTGTGTGCGTCTTCAATTTGTATTTTAATTGTAATTTTTATGAGGGAAAATCAAAACAAAACACATTCAATGGAGAATGGAAAATAAACTACAAAAAAAAGAAAAAAAAAAATCTTTGAAACATTTTTGAAATTCAATATTAATTTAAAAAGACATTATGGGAAATTTGAGGTCTAAAATGGGCCTCCTAAGGAAAATAATAAAATAGGATATAATTATTTTAAGAAAAAAAAGGAAGCTATTTTTTTTATTATATTCCTTGTAGGTTTGCTCAAATGTCAAGTGTAGGCACCCATTGGATGTGGAAACAAAATTCCACATCCAACGAGTACCCACTCTTCATACTTCAAGTAGACCCACATAAAAAAATTGAAAATACATGAAAAAATGTTTTCATGTATTTTCAATTTTTTTTCGATGCAAGCCTACTCAGAAGTATGCAGAGTGGGTACTTGTTGGATGCAGAATGGGTATTTGTACTTGACATGTGAGTATAACTACAAGGAATTAAGCTAAAAATACAATTAAAAACAAAATCTTATTTTCCCTCCAAAATATTCTCCCTTGTGGATGACATCATCATCTTGAATCCCATTGTTGCTTTTAAAGTTAATTTTGTTCATGCATTTTTGCTTTGAGGCTCATTTTTTACCTCAAAATTCCCCTAATGGTGACAATATACCCATATAAAATTTAGAGTATAAAAAGTTGATTTGGTACTACAACTTAGAACTTAGTTGTAAAAAAATAAATGACCGTAAAAAGAATAAAGATGACAAGATCCTCAAAGAATTGGAAGAAGGATAGAGACATTTTATAACAGTGATTGTTTTTGGTATTTGAATGAAGCCTAGAAGATTGTGGTGAAGCCTTTGGAAGAAAGGAGGAATTTAGTGATAGAGAAAGAGAAAGAATATAGGATCCAGGCCAGATCCACTTCGGTTCGAGCAAGAAATGAAAATACCAAGTTCTTCCATAGATGTGAAAGCCAAAACAAAATATTAACTCTATTTGGAGAATTGACCAAGGAAATGATAGTTGGGAAAAACACGTTTAAGGACACTGCAGAAGAGGGAGTCAATTACTTCTCAAACATTTTTAGGGAGGAATCTCAAGCGTTAGGTTAGCAAGGTGTCCAATTCATTCCCTAGTTTTTTCAATCAAGAGAAAACAAGGAATTGATGAAAGAAATGGGGAAAGAGGAACTACTACAAACTCTACAAATCTTCCAAAGGGATAAACGTCCAAGGCCAAATGGCTTTGCCATGTAAATATTTTTGGGTTGCTATAAATTCATAGAAGAGCAGTGAAGGCCACTATAACCACTTGCAAAATTCTAGGAACATTCAATACCACCTTTATAGTTCTGACTTTCCCAAAGAAGTCTACTTGACCTCTTTTGAAAAATTTAGACCAATATCCTTATGCAATTCTATCTACATAACTTATCTCAAATCTATTGAGAAAAGAATTAAAAAATAATATCAAAACAAATATTTGGAAAGGGCTTTGGGTTCCTAGAAAGGACATCAATACATGAGGTAGTCAAGATAGAATGGGGGAGGTACACTCTATCAAAGTCAGAAATCAAAGAGCGTTGGTAATCAAAGTGGACTCCTCAAGAGTGTATGATAAAGTAAGTTGGCTTTAACTAATATTAATTCTCATTCACTTGGGTTTTTTCATTAATTTGTGGCATGGGTGATGAGTTGCATTATCTCGGTGCCCTTTTCCATTTTAATCAATGGGGTTGCATCTCTAATATTCAAAATAATTAGGGGCTTAGGGAAAGGCTTCTCCCTATCTCCTCTCCTTTCCTTTCTTATAGTTGAAGGAATTAGTGGGTCAATAAAAGAGGTTGCATGTCATGGAAACTTCATAGGGATTTGCATCAGTCCATCATGTAACATCACACACCTTTTATTTATGGATAATGCTTTGATTTTCTATGAAGGCACTAGAAGGGTAGTTGAGAAATTTAAGAAAATCCTAGAGGTATTCTATAAATCCAATGGTATGATCATAAATCTTAGTAAATATATCATTTCCATGTGGGTTGTCATTGAATAGGGACAAGGTTACTTTACCAATTGTTCTCTTATTAGGTGATTTATTTATTCCATGGATTCAAGTATCTAGGATTCCACTTAATACCAAATCTATACATACACAGTGATTAGCAATGGACCATTGCTAAGGTGGAAAATGGACTAAACACTTGGTGAAATCAATGGTGTTCTAGCAAGGTAGACTAATTCTTGTAAAGGTTGTATTGAAATCAATATCAATATAATGGATTTCATTAGCATGGGTTCCAAAAGGCCCATGTTGGAGACCATAAACAAACTATGATACAAATTCATTTTTCCCGTGAGGCCAAGAAAAACAAAGCACTTGTTTAGCTTCATGGAATAAATTGGTTGCTCCAAATGCTAGTGGAGGATGGGACTAAAAAAATCCCTTTCTCTTCTCCAAAGAACTAGCTACAAAAAATATTTGGAGGACTTTTGTAGCGAATATGTTGTGGGTCCAAATTATCAATACAAAATATATTTCTCTAGATATGGTAGAAGAATGGGAACAAAGCCTAGATAAGCATCCATGTAATGCCACTATCATTTGGAGAGCTATCAACTCTATACTTCATTTGATAGGAAATTTGTTGATCTAGAAAGTGGGAAAAGGAGAAAAATATTCAAATTGGACTTGATCCTTAGATAGGAAGTAAATGTGTGCATAGATTACCTCCTAGGTTGAGCCAAGATATCAAAAGTAAAAGATATTATACTCTTTAAAAACTTGTGAATTGGGAAATATCTACAAATTGGCAACAATAGTGACTCTCTTAGGAGGAATTGGGAGTAACTGAAGAATTTGTTGAATGGTTATCTAGAGGTTCTAAAAGACAACAATATTAAAATTTGAGAAGATGATGATCAATTGAGTTGGTTCCTCAATACAACAAGAACATATATGTCTAAGCAAAGATACAAAGCACTAGCAGAAGAAATTGTAGAAGGAAAACAAGTTTGGTTGTGGAGAATTATTTAGAAACTAGAGTTTCCATCCAAAAATAAAATCTTTATGTGGATGATTTTAAATAACTAGGCCCCTACATGGGAGTTTCTCCAAGAAAAAAAACTTTAATTTTCTAGGTTGGTGCAATTTAGGTAAACAAGTAGATGAAATCATAGAACATCTAAGTATGAATCGTTCCTTCACTAAAGAGGTTTGAGAACAAGTGGAAATAATGATAGGGAGAAAATGTATGAGAAGGAGAGGTAGAAAAACCTTAAAATCTTGGTATTTTAATAAGGACACAATGAAGAACAAAGACCTCTCCCTAAACATAACTTAGGGAGTATGTCTTGTAAGATATTTGAAGGAAATGAGATTCTCACTATCAAATGTGCTTTATAGCCTATTAATATCATGAATGCTTACCCTCATTTGGAGGAAAAACAAACCAAACATGAAGTAAAAGAAAATGTAATAAACAAGGCACTCCCCTAAACACATTTCATTTTGATGGAGTTTTGGAAGGTACTCCCCCAAAAGGAGGTGTAGGAGGAATTCTATATATATCATCCACCCACCACATCTCCTTCAAAGTATGAATTGGCCAAATGTCAAATAGTTTTTTTGTCAATGGATGGCACTAAAATTATTTATTTAGCTAGCCCAAGAACCTAGGATTCAATAAATTTAAAATTTGGTCATCAAATGGATTATAAAGAAAGCACTAATAATAAATTTCACCTTACAAATTGTTTATGATGATATAAAAATGTAGATGGCAAATTTCTCTCATATATATTTATCTCATATATACATGTATATGAACTATAATATACCATATTATTATTAAATAAACAATAATAAATAAATAAAATAAAGTATCATAATAAATAAATAAAAGCAATATAATGCCCCATATTACTATTATTATTTTAATAGCAACCAAATAAATTATATTAGCAAATTTTATGCATTTGCACAGGAAAATTACAGGTGTTTCCTACTAGCATGATGAGTCTACATTTTTTATAGCATAGCTAAGAATTATTAATCTCTTCTAATCCAGATATGTTACATAAAAACCATAAGATCTTGAAAGTACAAAGTCTATAAAATATTCCTAAGGCTCTGGCAATTACAAAATTTGAAAACAAACACCTAAACTAATCATCCAAAATTATGATATTTGTTGTAGAATCTACCCAATTCATATTCAAAATTCCATTGGTACTGCATGGACATACTCTTTAGAATATGTCACTGCGTCGATGTTTCCATCTCCTCCATGTTATTTCTCTTGCATTTACGCTAGTTGTTAGTCGAGTCCTTCTATTTCCAATTCTAATTCTTGAATGCCATTTCTCTGGATTGTGATATCGCCAAATAGTAAGTCCAAGTGGCTTGAAAGGTTTTCCACCTGCCTATGTAAGATGATGATTTTCACATGCATTAAAGCTTTCAACCTATCCAAATCTATCCTTGAACTCTAGCCACTATTACGCCCATCTATCATTGTTGTTGATCAAGGAAAGTCAATGTCTACTAATGGATTTCCTTGGGAGTAGACACAAGTGCAACTATTTATACTCTTAAGCTTTGAAATTCTCGGGTGCCAAAGAGAAATCCCTTTACTTTGTCAAGTTTTGTCAATGATTTCCCATGGAATGAGGATGAGTTCTTCCCTATTTCATCGTCTTTTATCTTGATTGGGAATCAAACTAGCTTAATCATCGCATGCTTATTGCTCTTGTGACTCCAATTGATTATCCCATGTTCCCATGCCTTGCTCTGGGATGGTGACCTGCCACTATCATGAATGATGGCCATCAAATATACACGGGGATTCTTAGTTTAAGTTTCAATTTCTCTCATGCCATTCCACTGAAGATGTAACACCATGATGCTAAAGGGTGATTTTTAAAATTGAAGGACATGAAGGTGGGTTTTCATCCACTTATGTGTGTGACAAGTCATGAGATAACTTAGTATAATCTCTTTAGGTATAACCACACTTTTTATCACTACCTCAAGGTGCCCCCATGGCTTCAAATTTGGCCCTCATGGGAATTGAGCCTTGCCAAACAGTGAAAAACTCCTCACTTCCCACCATTGAATCCAACCCCTTTGGGCACTGTCCATTATTATTATTATTATTATTATTATTATTATATGGGGCATTATAGGAACAACTTAGCACGAGGCCTCTCAAAATTTGGATTAAGATTGGATTATCATACCTAGATAACTTCTACTCTATAGGATGGTCACTCCATAGACTTGACACATGCTCCTTAGATATTAGGAAACACTTTCTTTTCTTGATTACGGATTGATCATGGACTCTCTCTTTTTAGTGTAATTGAATATGTAACTTTATTTGAGAAAACAACAACAACAACAACAATGTTCTAATATATGTACTTGTTTTATGTAATTTTATGGGAAAGAAACACCTTGTTTTTTTTTTTTTTTTTTTTTTTTTGATAGAAACGGTTGGAGTGATTATATTCATCTTGGCCTGAATGTCGAAAATCTGTTTACAATGAGGATGTCTAAATCCCGGTGCGTCTCACTACTGATGAGAATGTTGCTGGAACTTGAGATCTTCTTTCTTGCTTGAGGTTCTATAGATTCTATTTCCGAGATTTTTCCCCATTTGAAAATACAAACAAATTTATGTAAGATCAAGCAGTAAAACATGGCTATAGACAACTTATGGGATGGGTTCCCATTATTCTTCTTTGTCTTTCATCTTGACCCCGACAGAGAGGAGGGCAGCTTTGTTGGCTTCGTTGTCCGCATCTTTATTATGAGTTCTCAGCACATGATAGTAATTCAACTTCTGAAAAGCGTTTTCCAGGCCCTTAATTCTGGTTATCAGCCTAGCTAACTTGAGATCCGAAGCTGGGGAATTGGAGACCATTGCGTTTATAATGACCTGGGAGTCACCTATAACAGTTGCTTCCTTTATGTTTAGCTCCTTAAGTATCTTGAGGCCTTGCAAGAGTGCCAAAGCCTCAGCTTGAACGTTGGTTGAGTGTCCAAGCCCCCAAGCATAGGAGTGTATTTTTTCCCCAACTGAATTTTCAACTACACCTCCTGCACCAGCTCTGCCCGGATTTCCCTTAGCTGCCCCATCGAAAAAGAGAGAATGCCTTGAATGCGATTTGAGCCAGTCTTGAAGGTCTGCTTCTGATTTCCTTATTTGCCAATCTTTAAGAGGAGGGACAAATCTTACTGCTGGTTGAAATTGTAATTCAAGGAAAGAACCCAAAGCGATATCCTGTTGGCTGAGGCTAGAACCATCTTTTATATCAGTCAGGCATTCCTTTAAATGACATTTGATCTTGACTTCTACGGCCTTGTGATGCTGTCTAGAATTTCTAAAAACTCTTCTGTTGCGTTCTAGCCAAATCTGCCAGCAAATAACTTTTGGGAGAATAGCCCAAGCTGTTTTGATTATCAGGTTTTTAGGAGGGGGACCATGGTATTTGTTTGCCCAGTTAGAGAAGAGATAAGCGGTGGAACATGGGCGCAGAAAATTGGGATCCAAGGTGTGAATAAGGGAGAGCCAAATCTGCTTGGAGAAAATGCATTCCAGAGTTAAATGGGCTGCTGTCTCAGCATTTTCATTGCATAGCAAACAAATGGAGGGACTGTAGAAACCTTTTTTCTACAATCTGTCAAATGTTAGAATTCTACCATGACAGAGGAGCTAGGCAAAAAAATTGACTTTAGGCCATGACTGGAAATGCCAGACCCCCTGCCAAGGTGCTGGGTTGGGGGGGACGTGTGGTCTCTCGTTCAACTTGGCATATCCCGCAGAGACAGTATAGCCTCTAGTTTTCTGTCCCCACCCTTTCGCATCTTTTTTCCTCCTGCGCGTGGGCGCCAGAACATGAAGAAGATCGAGTAGCGTGGACCATTCGTTGGTCAGGTGAACTGGCATTTCAATTCTTTTCCACCCTGCCCAATCTGAGTTGCTCCAGAGAGAAATGTCCCACAGCGAACTCAACCCCTTTCTATCCATCCAATCTCGCAGCACTCTGGAGGGGGCCCTGTCTTCGATCGGATCCATATGCATGATTTTATCAATCCAAATGTTGATTTGTTTGTCATTTCCAGGGATCTAGTGGGTGTGATCCTTGATTAGGTGAGCAGCTTTAGCGTATAGCCTGAGGAAAGACCAGTTGGGCAAGCGGATCACATTGCCTAAGCAACTGGATCGAGGACCTCAGAAGTATTTTTTCCAGAGGCCAATTGGGCCTAGCCAGGATTGGGTGCCATGATCCTCCAGATGATCTTGGCCGCCATAGCCACATTTTGCTGACAAAAATTTTTAAAATTTAAGCCACCCTCCCACAATGGCTTGGAAATGGATTCCCAACTGATAAGGGGAATCTTGTTTTCGTTCTGTTTTTCTCCCTTCCAGAAGAACCTCCGAATGAACTATTCCATTTTTTTTAAAATGGATGCTGGAGCGAGCAGCCCGGCAAATTGAAATAGAGGGGGGCTAGAAAGCATAGATTTGATGAGGTCAGATTTGTCAGCAGGGTTGAGCCAGGTGAAACCCCAGGCCTGGATCCTAGACTGGAATTTTTCGAGCTGAGGGAGCCAGTCTTTGATTGCAAGTCTTTTATGAGCAATAGGAAGGCCCAAGTATTTGAAAGACGTCCAAGAAGAGGAGGCTACAAACCCTAAGCATCTAGAAACAGTAGAGAGCAAGCTGGGCGAACTATTCCAGCTGAAGATGTGGCATTCATTCTTGTTTACAACGCTGCCTGAGCCCTTGTTGAATTCTTCCAGAACTGCTTTAAATTTAGAGGCAGAGGGGAGAGAGGCAGCACCCAAAAGTAAAGTGTCATCCGCAAATAAGGCGTGATTAATGTTTTTGACCCCTCTTGCAATACACAGTCCAATAATGTCTTGATCTTGCATTTTTTTGTCTAGCAGAAAGCTGAGAACAGAGGCTTGGATGACAAATAGCAGAGGGGAAAGGGGACACCCCTGCCTAAGCCCTCTCAAAGCTTTGAAAAAGTCCATGGCTCTTCCATTTACAAGAGGAGCAATCCAAGGCTCTGAGATGCAAGTCTGGATCCAATTAATGAAATTTGTTCCAAAACCAAACCTGCTCATGACTTTTAACAAAAAACTATGATTTACTCAATCAAAGGCATTTGCTAAGTCAAGTTTAATCACCATACCTTGATCTTTTCGAAGAAGACTTGAATGAATTGCCTCTTGTACTAGAGTGAAGTTGTCCATGATCTTCCTTCCTTGGATGAAGCCTCCTTGGTTCTCCGGTATTATTTTGGGAAGAATGTGCTTCAGTCTATTTGCTATTACTTTGGTGATTAATTTGTACCCAAATTGCATAAGGAAATCGGGCGGAATCTGCTGAAGTTGTTGGCGCCTTTTTCCTTGGGAATAAGGGCTAAGAAGGCAGAGTTTGTGCTGCCGCCTATTTTCTTAGTGTTTTGTGACTTTTGAACCATTTTGAGCATGTCATTTTCAATAATCGGCCAGCAGACTTGGAGAAACCTGGCAGAGAAGCCATCCGGCCGAGGGGCCTTATCCAGATCCATAGCATAAAGGGCTTTTTTAATTTCATCTTTAGTGACTTTGGCCTCCAAGATTTCATTCATACGAGGAGAAATTGCAAAAGGGATAGAGTCTAACAGATATGGGGATTGTTGCTGATCCTTTTCTTCACTGTACAGGTTTAGATAATGAGCATAGGTTGCTTTCTTAATGTCTGCAAACTCCTTGTAAGTGTCGCTGTCCTCCTTAATCTCAGAGATAGTGTTGAAGCATTTTCTGGCCTGGGTTTGTTTATGAAAAAAAGTAGTGTTCCTATCCCCTGCTTTAAGCGAGAGATTTCGGGATTTTAATCTCCAGTATTCCTCTTCAGCTAAACAGGCCCTATGATAGCACTATTGCAGATGGGCCTCTTGATTCAGCAGATCCTCTGTGATTATAGCATTCTCCATATGCGTTTGATGAATGGCAAGAGAGGCTTTAATAGTTTTTCTTTCTATATCAGGTTTGGATAGGGTTTTAGCCCATCTTTTTAGTGCTCCTTTTACCCTTCTGAGCTTTTCTTCCCAGATGTAGAAAGGAGATCCTTTGATAGATTGGCTCTAGCATTCCTTGACTATTTGTATGAAGTCTGGCTCCTTGACCCAGAGGGGACTGAATCTAAATGGAATAGGACCCAGATCAAGGTGGACTAGAAGATCTAGCTTTATGGGTTTATGATCTGAGATACTGCTAGCAAGGATGTGCATTCTGGGCTCTAGACCAAGCAACAAATAGGAGCTTTAAATGAAAAATCTGTCTAATCTGGCAGCAATATGACCAGGGCCTATTCTTTTATTAGTCCAAGAGTACTTACCGGAAGAAGGCTTGATATCCAGCAAGTCCCAGTCTTGCATAAGATCCTCCACCCATTCCCTTGCCGGATCTCGAACTACACTACCTCCCCTTTTTTCAGGCGAGTGGAGGGTGAGATTAAGGTCTCCAGCAATAATGATGTTTTCCAGATTCATTAAGTCTGCTTGATGTCTTATCGAGTCCCAACAAGCCTTTTTTTACCCCGCATTGACTGGAGAGTAAACATTGAAGATGCAGAGTGTTTCTTTAGTATCTAAATTCTGCATTTTCAGCAGCAACCAGTGAGTGGTGCTAGCCTCACTGTTGACTGCAAATTTATTGGTGTTCCATAGAGTGCCAATCCCTCCTGAGGCGCCCCTGGCAGAGACTGCTCTTGCTTCACTTTTAAACCAAAGTTTCTTGCTTGCTTGTAGGAAGACTTTGTCTTCCAACTTAGTCTCCTGGACGAGAAGTATGTCTGGGGTTTCTGTTCTTATCAAGCTTCTCATGGCTTCTTCCTTGACTTTACTCCCCATACCTCTGCAATTCTAGGAGATGACCTTCATTATTTATGTTTCTGGTGGGCTCCCTTGGAGCCTTGGGGCTGGCTTTTCGGCATCCTGGGCTTTGAGGCTAGCAATTTTTCCAGAGTTGGCTGACTGCCTTGTAGTTTTTCCTTGTACGTCTCATGCTCTCTTTTTTCCCTGTCCGTTTTGCAACCTCTCGTAGATCTTCTTACCGAGGTTTGGGACTCTCATATTTCTCCTTCCTCCTCTGACTCATCCGTGTCCTGCTCTTCTTCATTATCTTCTAAGTTCTTGCCTTTGGGGTTTTCAGCACTTGTACCTTTAAGGGAGGCTGGGGATGTACCTTTGCTTGGAGAGCCTGGTTTTTGGTTCTCGATCTCCTGAGTAGCTTCTGTCTCCTTTTGGATCTCTACTTCCTGGGTTTCCTCTGGTTGCGAGCTGAGAGGATCGAACTTATTTCCTGAAGTTGGGATAGTCGGGATCTGTTGAGCAGAATATTGTTGAGGTCCTTTGCCACTAGGGCCTCCCGACTTCTGTGACTTGGAAGGTTTGGAGCGCTTGGCTTGATTCCATCCATCCTCCTTCCCCTGCACAACCTCATTGTTGGATGGGCAGCCTCTGGCGAAATGACCATAAACATGGAATTTCCGGCATTTGAAGGGCAACTACTCATAATCCAGTTTCTGCAGATGCGTCCAGCTTCCTACATTTATTTTAATGGTCTCAGGAAGCCCTACCTCTAGATCTACTTCTACACAGATCCTGGCGCAGTCATATTGGTCCTTATTGTTCGCTCGATCTATAAATTTCCCCAGGGCATTTCCAATGTGCATCAATGAGTCCCAATTCCAACAATGGACTGGGAGATTCGGGAGTCTAACCCACACCGGAACTGCTTTAGGCACATCTACTGTCGGATCGAAATCTGGGGTCCATTTATTCAGATACAAACCCTGAGGGCCCATGAAGTAGGGACCGTTTTGGAAGATCAAGTCTTTGTCTTCCTTTGCAGTGAATTCGAAGAGGAAGTATCCTCTCCCCAGAAAGTAAGAAGTAAAACTTTCTTTGATCAACGGCGCCCAATTCTTGTTGACCCACCTCTCAGTGGTTTTTGGAGACGGCCATAGTCCAGTAAACTGTCCGATGACAGCCCGATCGACCAAAGACAAAGCAACTTGAATCAGGGTTATAAAAGGGGGAGAGATCACAGGGATATCATCCAGTTTTTTGACAAATTTCGAGACCTTAGAGATCTTCTTCTTTGGAAGCCCTACCAGAAGCCAATTGAAGGCTTCAGAAGGCAAGAGAGGCGGAGGAGGAGGAGGGGTCACCTGGGGAGTGCCTAGTGCCTCCATGGAGACAAGCCCTAGGGAATGGGCCTATCAAAAATCAGAGCAATCCTCCATTAAACAGCACGCCCGCAGTGATGATAGGGAGCCCCAGGCAGATCTGCCCGCAGGAAGCAGGGCGGCCGAGAGTGGTCACGCTCGCTGCTGATTGATCGCACAGGGTGTAGACTTAGGGATGCAGCGGGAGCCGATCCTCTCAAAAAACTATTCAACCTTTCTCTACAATGTTGAGCGGGAAAGAAACACCTTGTTACCGTGTGTATAAAAAAAGGAAAAGAGGGTTTATTCTTAAACAAGTTGTTGAGCACTTTTTTGAATGTCGAGAGGCATATGAAGTTGTAATGTTATTTTCTCTATGTGTCTATGTGTGTGTGGGAGAGAGAGAGATATATTTTTTCTTTTGAGAAAAGAAAAGAAATGAGAATATTAATAATATAAATAATACCCCATGTAGGCCAGTACGAGGACATGAGATGGAAAAAAGGAATGGCACATGCCCTTCCTCGATGGCTACCAATTACCATTCTGAATGGATATTAGGAGTCGCTCCCATGCAAACCCTCGAGAATTACAAGGGAAACCCAAACACTAGGACTATGGCCCCTACACAGGATGGAGAGGAGAATGCTATGGTGCATTCATGGTATAGCAAGGAAAATAAGGGAACCAAAAGTGATGAAACTGATTATTTGATCTAGAAGCAACTAGATTATTGTGTGGGAGATTGACTTGTCATCTTGGCCCCTTTACATAATAATAAAGGTCCATAATAGCATTAAAGCATGGCTTAAGGGCGATATCAAAGGTAAATTTACTTCCTTACTCCCTAATCTCATGTTTTCTTCTTTGATCTTGCGAGTCAACCTTCAATCTCATAATCATGCCTTAGCATGTTATTAGTTTGGCATTATGGATCCTCGTTGACTAGCAAAGGAAAATATCTAGTGTGTTAAACCATGATACAGTTGGATGTGGTTGTTTCTACCTCCATATATCTCTGTACCACTTCCCTTAACTTGAATAGAAGGGTGAAGGTTATTGAAGAATGGGAAAATTCTTTAAGGTGTCTACTGGAAAATGAGGATATCAATGTCATGATTGATGATTTCCTCCTAGACCATGGGTTGAATTTCACTAGGAAAACTAAATTCAACCATAAAGTAGAATTTTATTGGTATACAAAATCTTTTCTAGTCCACGCACTATCATTTCAGGACAAGGATGGAAAGAGTTTTTGTGATCTAGACTTATGCAGGAATGTAATCGAGTACAGATATAAACATAAAAACAAAGATGCAACAAAAATAAATCTTCATTTCATTAATATCAAGGAACTGAAAGATGCTTACATACATAATGGAAATAAACTAGCTCGGGCAATGTAGCTTATCTCTGAGAAGAGATGTGGCGGCTACATGCCTTTGAATTGTGTTACAATGAGTCTTGAAGGCCTATTTATTATTGAGAAACAATGGAAAAACCTAAACATCCAAAACCTAACCCTAGGAGATGAAGCGCCAAAATTGTGGGCCCCACCGGGGTAAATTCATACATCAACTTCTTGGGGTTGTAACTTTGGCATACAATCTCTATTTGATGCACATGATAGCTCATTAGAAATACATATCCGAGGACTACAAATTTTGACTACAAATATGAGTCAAAAACTCACGTTTCTTGTTTTCCAAAAAAACATCGTTCAAGGCCTCAAAATGGCCCTAGAAGTTCATGACCCGAAAAGCTACCAAAAATAGTAAATTGTGCTCAAGTTAATGAAACTGAAAGAAATAATGGTGGGGGTCCAAGTGGAATAGGTGGGTGGCCACAAATATCCACCTAGATCACTTTGTAACTATGGAAAACTATAGAAAAATAAAATTGACTCCTACTCAGTGACTCACATTAGTCTCTTGGTTGGCGAAAGAGCATTGTGGCAAAATCCAGGTGGAGATAACTCCTGGCTCTTTAAAAGGGCTCTCCAATTGTCCTACATTCCTCCTCTAAGAAAGCAATGTGCAACACCCCTTCCCAATATCTAAGCTTTTTATGAATTTTCCTCTTGATAATAAGTTCTCCTTTTATCAATAATTTTGGTTAATAATATATTTAGTATTATAAGTCTAGTTTCTTTCGTGGAAGACCTCTTGAATTTTTGCTACTTTATCTATTAAACTCTTAAACTTGGTTTCCTTTTTTGGGTAAGTCCAAATAGAATTTTGTTCTAGGTCTAACAACCACTATCATTATTTTCATTGATTTACTAGACTCTGTTAACAATCTTTTCAAATACTTCTTAATGACTAGCTATTTGTTACTATATATAATTTATATATAATATATATTATATATATATGTATATATATATATATATTTTTAAATATTTAATGGAAAGTTATTTATATTTAAAATAAAAATATATATAAATACAGCAATATTTTTTTTTCACTTTTAACCTTTATAATTATCTATAATATTCTACGTCTGGTTGATAAATAAATTATATTTTACAATTTAAATTAAAATAAATTTAAATTAAATTAAATCAAAATTAAAAATTAAAAACTAATTATAAAAATATATAACAGAAACCGTTTATATAATTTTAAAAGATTTAAGATTATACATATCACATGTATTTATAACTTGCATGAGTAAAAAGAATCCTTACCTAATATGATGACAAAGTTAACCACCTAAATATCTTATCGATAACTTGTATGATGACTTTTATGTTAAGCTAAATATGTAATCATCATATGCATAACGCTCATTCCTTTCATTCCTTTAAGCTTTTCTTTTTGAAAGCTAATCTTAGTTAATAAAAAGACTTAAAAGTAAACTAAATTGTAAATCCTAACATAATATGATGAAAATGTTAACCACCTAAGTATCTTGTTGATCACTTATGTTAAGCTAAATATGTAATCATCCCATGCATCATACTCATTCCTTTAAGATTTTTGAAAAAAATAAAAATAAAAAATCTAACATAATATGATGAAAATGTTAACCACCTAAGTATCTTGTTGATCATTTATGTTAAGCTAAATATGTAATCATCCCATGCATCATACTAATTCCTTTAAGATTTTTGAAAAAAAAAAATTTACTAGTATATCACATATATCATATATATTGTATTTCCAAATTATTTATATTGGAGTGTAATTATATTAATATGTTGATTATTTTGGAATAGATTTTTTAAGAATATTTTAATTTAATTATCAATAATTGTTTTTGTAGATGGTAAATATTTAGAGGTAATATGGATACAATATATTTATTTCCTTGTATTAAACCTCATATCTCATAATTATGATTTTATTCTATTAGATCTCATCATTTATTCTTGAATAAATTTTCAAAAAATGAAGGATCAATTTTTCTATCTTTATTTTAAATATTTATTTGAAAATTTTATTCAAAAATGGATTACTAGATTATCTAATACCAGCCTAGATCCATCTAACTCTGGGTCTATCATGTGTTGAGAGGGATCAAGTCCTTCGAGATGCAAACCTTCTTTTTAGAGTGTAGAATTTGAGGAAAGGTTTGCACCTCAAGGGATTTGATCCCTCTTAATGCATGATAGATCCAGAGTTAGAAGGATGTAGGTTGATTGTAGTTTAGGGAAGCAATGTCACATTTTCATATTTCAATGCATCTAGTGCAAGAAATCTTCTTCCCTCTCTCCCCCCTCCATCTATATCTATATCTCACTCCATCTTTGCTTTTGTCTCTCTATCTCACCCCCCCAAACACACATGCTCTCTCTCTCCATATCTATCTACCTCTCCCTTCCTTGTTCCCTCCCTCTCTGATCCAAAATGAATCTTGAAACCTCTAAGTCTTCAAATATCGGAAACAGAGTATCGCAGAGAAACATTAAAGGAATGGCGGAAAACAGAGTTAAACAAAGAATGAAGTCTTGTTGCATCGGAGCCGTCGAATCGGCCAAATCGACAGACAGGATCAAATCAGAAAATCGCATTGGAGAAAGCGAGCGGAAGTGTTAACGGACCATAGCCTTAAGAGAAATGTGATAGCGATTCCAAGCGAAACAACGTGAACCACTGATCGAGTGCGCAAATCAACGGTCCAGATCAACTACCAATATTGCATCGCATGGAACCAAAGGAAAGTTAAAACGTATGTATGTTGAATACCCGCAAACCGCAGGATCGAGAGATCTCATCATCCAATGGATATTGGGTGCTAAAGTAACCGGACTTTAATTAAGAAATCATACCCGAACTTTAATAGATTGGGAGTTTATAATTCCCATCGGGTCCATAAAGCTGGTTAAGTGTCAGGTAAGTTGTTAATCTGAAATCGTTGTGGACCATCGGATCCACTAAGTGTAGATCAACGGCGAAGGACTGTCGAGCAAGTTTTGTTTGATCGGGAAGACATCAGCCGTCGATCTGATGGCAGAAGACCAATGGCGGAGATTCATTCGCATCGCAACATGGCCAAAGGAAGGACTTACTGGGGGCTCGAGACATTGCGATATGTGATCACCAATCGCAATATCGCATCACAGCAATACAAAGGAGTGGGGCTATGCAACATGCGACATGCGATAAAGTCGGACCCAAAAAGGTTTATAGATGTGGCTTTATATATTTTGAGTTCCAAAAATCAGTTTTATTGTTGTGATTTCTATGTATTTCTTTGTATTCCAATAATATCGTATACAGACCAAATATGTGTTATATCGGGGATTTTTACCTGCGCCCAATGAATCTTTTGTTTGTAAACAATTGCCTATGTGCCTTAAGTGTTTTGCAATGAATGTTTAACGCTCGGTAGGGAGATGAAGGGACAAAGGCCGAGAGGCAAAGAGCCCGAAAAGGAAGGTGAACAGACAGGGCCGAGAGGCTTAAAAAACCACTCAATGGCAGAGACTAAGAGGGGGAAGCAATTGCTCAGAGACAAAGAGTCATAGAAAACACAGCTATGAACAGTTGATCAAAGACACTAAGAGGGAGAGTCTGTGTACTCTTTAGACTCGAGGTTTTCGAGTGAAATCCCTGTGTAATATCACTATTGTTGTGTTATGGCTCTGATTGAGCTCACACCTGTAAACTCTGTTCTTGAAGACATAACATAGAGGTCGACACTGGAAGTTGGACCAAGAGACGTAGCCAGGAAGTTTGGTGAACTCCTTGATTATTTGCTATGTTGATGTGTGTGTTTATTATGTTTATAGTTGTTCTTTGTCTATATTATTCGTAATCTTTTCGATCCATTGCACTAAATAATATAGGCATTCCTGCACATGAGTCTATAATACCTTAATATTGATTTAAGATCTCATTTTTAGATCACTCTCTCATTGTCTCTCTTCTTCCATCTATATCTCTATCTTCGTTTGTCTCTATATATCATCCCCAAAACATACACACTCTTTATCCATATCTATCTATCTATCTCTTCCTCTCCCTCTCTCTCTTGCCCTTCTCTCCCTCTCTCCCCCTTTTTATCTCTTTTCCCTCCTTCTTTGGTTTCTTCCTCTCTCTCGATCTCCCTTGTCACTCCCTTTCTTTCTCTCCAACTTTCTCTCTCTATGTCTTTCTTCTTACCTCCCTCTCTCTCCCTCCCTCCCTCCTTCTCTCTCTCACATCCTCTCTCTCTCTCTATTTCTCTTCCACCCCTCTCTCTCCCTCTCCATTTCTCTTCCACCTCTCTCTCTCTCTCTCTCTCTCCAACCATGTCATTATGTCCCTCCCTCTATGCTTCTCTCTCCTTCTCTCCCCCCTTCTCTCCATCTCTCCTTCTTCATCTCTCTATCTCAACCATAATCATACACACTCTCCCCATCTCTCCCTTGTCACTCCCTCTCTTTCCAATTTTATCTCTCTGTCTTTATTCTTACCTTCTTCTCTCCCCTTCCAACTCCATCTCTCTATCCCTCCCTCTCCTCCTCTCTCTCACCCTTCCTCTCTCTCCCTCTCTCTCTCTTTCTCTCACTCCCTCTATCTCTCCACCCCTAGCACTTTATGTAATTGTTCTTCCCTGCCATCCATATATATATATTATATATTATATATATATGATATATATTATTATATGTATATATATATATATATATTATATATATATATATAAATATATATATATATATATATATATATAATATATATATATATATATATTATATTATATATATAGATTATATATTAAAACAAATTTATTTATATTATATTTAAACATTCTTATATGGCATGTATAACAAAATTTATAATAAAACTACATAAAATTATTTTTCAATTATTACACCTTTGATATGTTGTTAAATATTTGTTCTTAAATATTTTAATATATCCATGGGGATATGGTTTTTCCTTTTAAAGATTCATTTTACAAATATTAATTAAAAATAATATAATAAAAGATTTTGAGCAAGATTTTCGTTGTTGTTGTTGAATTAAACTTTGGTTTTCTCCTTGATTGAAGAAATGGCATTGGATTTAGTAAAGAGTAAAGATGTTTAAAATTTACCTAATTTGGAATTTTAATGTGGTAAGAAAATTGTTGAAGGTAAATTTATGATTCATTCAAATTCAGCGTATATGATAAAAGAACTATTAAAGGAATGAGATAATTGTATTGTAGTTTTTTTATCTATATTGTTATTTTCATTTTTGTTTCGGGGTGACATCAATTATTTTTTATATTTTATTGTTATTTTATTTGGTGTGGCATACTTACACATTGCCCTCATACTGGGTTGTAGAATATGTCTCTCGACTCAATAATTCAACAAATCGTCTATAATTTATTTAGCCTTCTTTCCCCACCATATCATAATTTTTTTTTGGTTGTATAAAAGCTACAAAAGAGATCAACAAACAAATGAAGAGCTTTGTGCCATGGTGGTTAAAGTGCATTTGTGCCATGGTGGTTAAAGTATGTTTATAATTAAAGAGTCAAACTCTAAATACCTTTCGTATATGTTTATCATTCAATGATATCAAGTTTATGCTCACATTCAATGCACTAATGGTATTATGTACTACAAATAACAAATTCCAACTTAATTAGATAGTAATAAAACTACAAAAATATAAGTCTTTATAGTCAACATAATGTACTTGAATACACTACTTAACCCTATACCATTATAGGGGGAGCTTGGATTAAATGAAATAGGGATTCCGAGAAATCAAATTACATATTATAAATTTGCAAGCTAAAAACAAAACAAGTAAAAACTAAACTCATGAATCTAAAGGCATGTTTGTGGTAATACCTCATGATAATGTGGGATGGACATAGAAGGTGTATCACCAAAGGGTGCAATTTAAAGAATTCATGGGGATCTCATCTAGATGGGTGGTGAGAAAAATAAACCTATTGATAGTTACATACACAAAATTTCTAAAATGCTAGATTAGTGCAAAAAAACATGAAAATCAACCATAATAAAAATAAATTAATTAATTAAAAATAAAAATAAAATATAAAAAACAAAACAATTTTCACCTTAAATGTATTTAATTTGACCTATGATAATTGACATGAGAAATTATATTAGTCCTAGTGGAAATGGTTGGTCAATGTACTATCACTAGCAATAAAAACACACGTCAAGATATTTATGATTCATAATAGAAAAAGAATAAATGAAGCAACAAAAGATAACAATACTATAAATAAACAACATAAGCTCATCACAATATTGACATATGAGAAACTCCCATTGAACATGTTTCTTCAATTGCTACATCGACAATAAAAGAGTATGTATCCTACCACCACAACATGGGAGTATCACAATTGATAGAAGTTATACATGACAAACAATTAGATAATTACAAATCTGTCATAGTCATGTTTACTAAATACTTGTCAATTGTAATTTTATATCTACACACACACACTAACCTCACCCAAGAAACTATCATGCACAAGAACTTATATGGCCCATAATAAGTATGTCCACAACACAATCATGGATGAAAAGCAATTGAAAACTAAAATGGCTACCCTGTCCAAATATCATGTCTTATATAGAATAGTAATGTGGAAGGAATGCCCAAACCTTAGTTGTCTAACATAATTTGTAGATGGATATTGATAGGATGATGCTTTAACTATGTTATCCTCAAGTATATTATATGTTTGGATGAATATTACGGTACTAGTGGCATGAATCTTGCGTAGAGTTGAGGTGGTTGGAGGTAGTTAGGTGTACACCTAAGAAGGGATAACCCTCTCAATGGGTTCAACTTGCTCGTTTCTTAATATTGAGAAGACCCTTGACCAACACCCTAGAATTCACCTATGTCAAAACAAGTAACCTATCATCCTTTAAGAAATTTGGCCCATAATTGTGTGGAAAATACAATGGAAGTTCCATATTGCTCTAGGGAGGTTTATTAAATGCCATGAAACACCTATTAGTCAAATTGTCTTTGCATGGCTAGATTGTACTAATGGCATGCAAAGACACACCTTTCCCATACCAAGGGGTTGGTTGATTTTAAGGTCAATAAATAGTTAAACGATGTTAGCTTCATTAATAAGTAGATCTCTCACATCTTCCTTCCTCATGTTGATTTTATAGTACTCTCCCAATTAGCCCTATGCTCAAATATGTCGAATAACAAGGGTATGTCTAATGAAACAATAATAATGTTAAGTGGTACAAGAAAAAAAACATGACTCTCTACTATTCCTATGATCGTCAATTAAGTTTCTAATTTCACTTAAATAATAATTAATTTCTATGTATAAATATCATGAAAGTGGTTAAGGTTAGATTTGGATTCCAATTATAGTTTTCTTATATACAAATAAACTAAATAGATTATATTTATAGTAACATATACATTATAAAAATTTATTTTAATTTTATTTTTAAAATTATATAAATATGGCATTTGATATAAAACCTACCTTAAATGAGAACTCATCCATCCATTAAGTGTTAAATGTTAATGATACCAATACCAACCTTCCGCGTGCCTGATCTCATCAAATTCAACATGAATCACCAAGAAAAAATAGTTCACTCTCCACAAAAGATGTAAAGGATGCTAGCAAGGGAAATTTGGTAGGATAGATGACACTTCTATTTATTTCTTTTCCTTTTATGTAAAGAAACTAAGTGTTAATAATTTACAAGTATGTTTTTATGGAGAGCAATGTGAAGGGATACATAAGGCATATGTGGAGGTTTGGTAAGGGTATATATATTTTTAAAATTTAAAATAAACATTTATTTGTGTAATTTAGAATAAACAATTATTTGTGTTGTTTTTAGAGATTTTTTACCATTTAATATGGGTGAGATGTTGTAATGGAATATAGATTATATTTACAATTAGATTAAAATAAAATAAAAAAGGTCAACTTCATTATAGTCATTATGGAGAAATTGTTCTAGTGAATAAAAAACCAATAAAGAAATAATAATAATAATAATTGAATTAAAAAGAAATAAGAATGATAATTTTTTTCTATAAGCGTGAGATTACAATTCAATCATGTCTAATGTATCACCTTATTGTGCAGTGAGTGAGACTACAATTCATCATGTCCAATGTATCACCTTAATGTGCAATGAATTGAACAGGTAACTTTACATCAAGGAGTGACTTCACATAGCATTAGATCACGACCTATCCAAAACCCCATGAACAATAAAAATAATAATTTAGTTAAATTCAATTTGTTATATTGCAATTTATTTTTTTTTGACTTAGAATGAAAGCATGGGAAACTTGAAGTACTTTCCCACATTTTGTGGATGGTAAATGGTTACGGGGCCTCCCCCCAAGGGAATAAAAGAAATGTGAACCCTTAATCAATAACAACTAGCAACCATATCAAATAACTTCACTTCTAACTCCAGATCACTTGAACTAACCCTTAGAACTTGCAATTTTCTTTTAATCAATAAAATTATAAACAATTTCTTTGAAAAAAATTAATATGTATATCACATTAAAATAATAATAATAATATTATCAACTTCTTTTTAGATACGGGTTACTAGGCAGATCCTTTAAACTACCCCAAGAATGGGGTCCCACTAGGCTAATATTTTTAATATAAAAACATGTAAAATGGTAAAATGTATTAATAATTATTATATATTTTTAATAATTTTTTAATTACTTAATATATTATAAAATAAATAATAATGATAATAAAATTTAGGTATTTTGATAGTATTATAATTAAATAAAAAAATAATATAGCAATAATTAGTTTTGTGATTTAAAATTACGTTGAAAAGTAGAGACCATCAATTGATTGCTTAAATTTGTAGGTAAAGAACATATATACCAAAAAGAAAATGGTGATTGTTTTTAATTTTAACATAAAAGATAGAGAATAAAGAAGATTAATTATTTTATTTTACATGGTTGTTCAATGTTTATTAAATATACTTTATTTTTTAATTTTCTTAAAAATTTAAAGTGACACCAAAAAAAAATATTTAATTCTAATTTGGAAAATATAAAATAATATTAAAGAAAATAAAGAATTGTTTTATTTTTATATAGATATTTAGTTTTTGATTAAAACATTAAATATAAAGTTTAGATTTTTTTATTAATATATATAGTAACAATTAATAATTAAAAATTTTTAATTATTAATTAATTTAAATAATATATATATAATATTACATATATATAATATATATATAATATAAGAGTGTATTGTATAATATAAGAAACATCCTTAATGCTCTCTTTTTACATAAAATTATTTTTATGAATATGAGTTGATGTTGATATGTTCTTTATTTATTCTCTTTGCTTTGGATAAAAGTACATTCCCTACCAAACCACATTTTGTCGGTGCCCTCATCATTGATATATCTCATTCCTTCCTTTGGAATCCAATACCCTCTGAGACCAAGGTGACATAAATGTATATGCCCATCATTGATATATCTCATTCCTTCCTTTGGAATCCAATATCCTCTGAGACCAAGGTGACATAAATGTATATGCCCCTCCTTTAGCTTTAGAAAAAGAAAACACTGAAAACCAATGGCAATGCCTATAAAAATTTGAACGAGTACCAGTCCAGTGAAGCAACACAAGTTTGAGCTTTTGCTTATCATTGGTTCAACAAACCTCTGTTGGGCTCTGTTTTCAAAATGGGTTTATTCAAGAACTGGTTGGGAAGCTCCTACACCATGCAGGTGTTGATTATAAGGATCATTGGCTTGCTGGGATGGTTATCTTGTGTTGCCATAGCGTTAGAGGGCGGGGAAGGGCAGGCAGGTGAAACAATAACAGGTGCTGTACAAAATTTTCCTAACGTTGGAATCACCTGCATAGGGAATTTAGCAATTTTAATTACAAGCTTGCTGAGAGGAAGGCTGGATCTGGAGCTGGCAGCAAGGGATTTTCTGGCGACCAGAAGAGGTCCTGAACTGAAGCACATACACAGGTTTGGCTTTAAAACATGTGAGAAATATAAGCATGCTTCTGTTTTATTGTTGTCATTTCACTCCCCCAATTCTTCCATCAAACAATTTATGAGGTATATATCCAGTGCACATGGTGTAGAGTCCATCCTTCTGGAATGCTTACCTTTAAGATCTGCTGCACTCCTTGCTGAGATCTGTAACTGCAATGATGAATGCAAATGCATTGTATTCTGCACTGTGGAAGCGGTCAACATCCTGCTTGCTCATCGGATTTCTGGAACGCTGAAGAGAGTGACTGATACCCTGTGCGTGCTGCTATCTCGGGGCTGTCTGAAAAATGGCTGCCATGGGTGCGACCAGGGCTTGTTGTATGTGAAATTTGATAAATCTAAAGGGGCAACTGATAAAAAGGTGAGATTGGTAGAGGATGAAAAGGAAATTGGTGAACTTGAATGGTCGAAATTGATAGACGGTGAAAAGGAAAAGGAAATTGATGAAGTTGAAGCGGTGAGATTGGTGGAGACACTGCCAGACTTGGACGGATTGTTGGACAGATTTTCAGTCCTTGAAGCTCTTGATCACATTTATCGGAAGCACATCCAAGAAGAAGGTACTTGCATCTGCATTCCACTGCGTCCAGCAGAAGCTGATGAGTGGACAGACCTGATGACGAGATCTTTGAGGTCTAAAGACAAGGAAGGCAGAGGAGTGAGAGTCATGGCTTCTGATGCCCTGGAAAATTACATGGCTCTGGGTGCCCAGGAAAACTACATGTCTACTGAAATCGTGGAAGCCAAAGGAATCGAGGTCACATACAGCGACGGTTCTTTGATAGTGCCAAGGGTAATAGAAATGTTCTTAAACCTGGCAGTGACTGGTTGGTTCAGAACGGATGGTTTCTCTACTTCTCTACTGGCAAGAAGGGCAATACGGGATTACCTGGTTGACAGTAGAGGAAATGGATTCGCCATCAATGCATTTGTAACCTATGCTTGGGTCAAGTCATCACAAGTTCGGTCTGCTGACCCCAAAACAGATCACATGGATGTTTGCCAGGTGTTAACCTTCAGAGGTAATTTTCTGAGTCTCAGAACTTTAGCAATTATAGGCGCTTGTGTGAACTTGATTTGCTCTTTTGGTTGGGCTCTGCTCGTTGCAATTGAAGGACATGATTGGCATTATACTCCATCCATGCCACTCTCTGAAACTAGACTAGCTATTATAATGGCGGGGATTGTTATTGTTTTGGGCATGGACTGTGTCCATTTGTATTTGGGCAGACCGTATCCCATGAATAAAAGAGGAAGAGAGCCAGATTCCAAGAATCCAGTTCCTTTTAATATTGTATGTGCAATGATAGCGCTGGAGATTGCATGCATTGCATTATGCAGCACAGTAGCATTAGTTGGGGAAATACAAGGTTTTGGCAGATGGATATACAGTGCTCTACAAGTCCTGGTTTGGGTGAAATGGGCAGCAGGCAGTTACCTGCTTGGCGAGCGTTTGTTAAAATATGATTCTGGCCCAATTATGACTGAACCTCTGGCAGCATCTCGTGCTCAGAAGTGGACTGACAATGGAATTCTAGTATACTCTTCTGCATTCATGCTCAATGCATTCTTAGCTGGAGTTCGGGGCAAGTGGGATTACATAGACAAGAAGAGTTAAAGTCTGACAATTATTTTGCTTAAAAATGTACACACGGGCATGGCTGTTCTGCACTCTATAATTGGCTTTGTGTGAGTATAACGTTGTCATATTTAAGTTTGTTTTTCATTACTTTCTTTCAATTTGTATCTTCCACTCTTAGGGTTAAGATGTTATGGGTTTTACAGAAAAAGAGTTAGAATATATATTTGTATCTTGCAGGGAGGTTTCACAGAAAAAAAAAGAATATATATTTGTATCTTTCATTCTTGGTATTAAGATATTATGGGATTTTACAGAAAAAGAGTTGAATACATCAATTGGATGAAGAATAGCTTTCTTGAACGTTAAATAATAATAGTTTCTTGAATATTAAATATTTTTTTTTTCTTTTCTGATAAATTACTTTATTTGAAACCAAATCTTTCTTATTTAAATTATGATAAGTGTTTTTTTTTCTTTTCTATCTTTCGTATTTAAATTATGATAAGTATTTTTTTTCTTTTCTAAATAATAAATTCTATATAGACTGAGTTCTATCAATTCTATATAAACTGAGCATTATAAATGTGGTATAAATTCTACAAGTATTATAAATGTGATAAGATATAGATTTTGAAAATAGAATATTTGAGTCAAGATATAATGAGAGTTTTATAATCATCACATAATTAATTACCTAGATTTTAAGACTATTATGAGTTTAAATTGTAAGAAAGAGATTCTGCCGAATATAAATTTTGAAAATAATTTTATAATTTAAGTTTAAATATTTTTTTCAAATTTTTTTTAAGTGAAGTGGTGTTATAATTTATAAAATATTATATTTTTATAACTATTATATGGGTTTAATATAATAGTCTTTAAATATAATAAGTTAAAATATTTATAAATGTAATATAATATAGATTTTAAATTAAGATATATTTTTTAAATATTATATTAGTAATTTCTTTTAAATAAATGAATCTTAATATAATTAATTTATAAATGTAATATAGTATAAGTTTTTTTTTAAATAAATGAAGTTTAAATATAAGTAATTTAAAATATAATATGGTATAAATTTTGAAAACAAAAGATTTGAACTATGACATAATGATGTTTGTGTTTTTAGTTGAGCTATAATTTTTTAGGAAAGAAGAGATTTATTATATTTTGTTAGTATATAATTTATATTGGTTAAGTATATAAAACAAATTAAACAAATGTAATAGGTAGAGTTGTTGTTTAGTGCCCACCTATTACACAAAAAGTAATTGATAGCTAAATTAAAGTAAAAACAAACAAACAAACAAAAATTACATATACACAAATGCTTTCAAGAATAAAAAAATATAAATATTATAAATGGAGTTGTTTTATTTTATTTTTTTTTGTAAGTCGAAATTCTATTCATTTGTCAAAAAAGATGTACATTAGGATTAACAAAAAGTAGGTGGTCTCACCCCGACCAGGTTTGTTGACCAAAAAATCAAAAAGGAGACTAAGAACATCATCCATAACTGAGAAGGCCAGAGACACAAGAAGACAAGTACCACAAAGAGAACACCTGTAGTCATGCTAGGCATCTGACGTGATGGAAGCTGGGTTGTCCGAGGTTGTCCCAGGAGGAGGCAGAGGGTGAAAGGAGCATTGGACATGCCCTTCGAAGTGAACCATCTAGGACTCCAGCTTCTCCACCTTCTCTGATAGCAAGTTTTGTCCACGCCAGACCACCACCAATCGTTCTCGAACCTGGCACTGGAAGTAGTGCATTTTGTCCAAGGTGGCTACCAGATCAACATGCTCCTCTCTTTGGATCCGTTCAACCGTTTCCAAATGCTCCAACAGGGATTATATCAGCTCGCGACAATTCTCCAAACAACAATGTTCAATTTCCCTTGCACCAAATGTCGAACACCCTGCAAACCTGCGCCTTCCCATGCCACCACGCCACTGCTATGTTGTGGTTGTTGCAACCACCTCCCACACCGCGTCACCTAATCGCTACCTCCATGACCACCTCGCACACTAGCCACCCTCCGTCGGGAGCACCCCACTGTCTTACCACCCCAGCGAGCCCCTGACGCTTCCACTCCTAGGTCCAAAGATTGTATTTGTGTTTCTGGCTCCCCGCGTTCAGTTGAGCCAGGCTTTGCTGGGAGGGAGGACCGCCCTCCCCATGGAGATGGGCACATACTGGCTAAACCAGCAAAGACATTGTCGATACCGAAGTCAAGAATGCAGGAACCACTGGGCCCCCCTCACCCAAGGCTGAAACCACTAGCCACCCAGGCAGGGCTAAGAGTTAGCACTTCCCTCCCCAAAGCAGTGACACGCACCTACCAGACTTCCGCTAGCCCACCAATCTTGCCACCCTAGGCTTCGGCACATAAACTCATTATCATTTCGAAAATTCAAAAGAAGAAGGGTCAAGAAATACCCGACCCTACCCGAAGCACTCCAAGGAGCGCCTCCCCAACTGCACCAGCAACAGGCAACCATGACGACCTTCAAGAACCCGACTCGCTTTGCCCCAAAACACACAAAAAACCATACACTGAGAAGCAGAGCAACCCAATTATATAGGCCACTAGCCTACGAAGGAGCGCCACACACAGATTTGCCACCACCCTTAGAAGCACCACTAACGATACCGCCTCCACCAACCTCCAAGAAACAAATAACCCACAACTTCCAATTTCCAAATGAACCAGAAATATAAACCATTCGGCACCTCGGAAAGTCGCATTGTGCCTACGCAGAAAAACACGGGATACTAACCAAGAATCTAGGAAGAAACTTTGGGGTTGCCACCATGCCCAGAAAAATCAGTGATGCTTCCTTCATCGGAGAGAAGAATACCAAAAAGGAACATGAAACTGTATTGAAACTCCAACGCAAATGAATTTGCCATAACTCATCATGTGTCTTAGATCATTGTCTCCCGCGCTAGTCGAGGCACTAAGGAATTTCACACGAATGCCACAACTCTCCCCTGTACGCCAGGTGATTTGAGAGGGCGAGGAGGTTGGCCCTCCACCCTTATGCCAACTATTTACAAACATGAGCCACGTGATGCTTCGTGTGTCGGGCTCCTCACCCCCATTGGGGAAGCCTCTTCCTCTGCCACTATCTGGCATAGATCCACCAGGTGGGTATTTTGTGAAAGGGGGGCCAGTACTGGAGGAGATCTTGCCCTTGATGATCACTACCCCAGTTTGCTAGTTTATCAGCTGCCTTATCACCCTCTCGGTTGACATGTTCTATGATTACATATTCAAAGGAGGAAAGCTTGGAATGAATATGTTCCCCTATTAGTCCAGTCATCAACTCTTTATGACTCTGTTCAGATAGGATCCATTAATGAGTTTTTGAAGCATGGCTATAACTATCTAGGATTCTCTTGTGACTTGAAGTTTAGACACCCACATTTCCTTTGCTATGTGTAACCCTCTTTCCAAGGCCAGAAATTCGGCTACATTGTTTTTGGTGCTGCCACAGGAGACTACGTAAAATTTTACCACTTGCCCCTTGTCATTGTGAAATATTCCCCCGAGATCGGCCAGCCTAGGGTTGCCCTTAGACGCCCCATCAAAATTGAGCTTAAGAAATCCCTGTTGGGGGCAGATGAAAGAGCTGGAAGAGGCTTCCCATATTGTGGAGCGATGAGCTAGCCCATGGTTAAAGGAATCCTGGTGGAGATCAAGGGCAGTCAAAATGACACGTTCATTACTCTCCACTTTCTAGTCATCCTCCGACCAACACAAGATTGACAAAGTTTCCTTGATGTTCTGAAGGACGGTTTTCCATATGTTATTGCTTTGAAAGCCTTTTGAGTGGAAAACTGCACTATTTCTGGCTTTCCATATATTCCACAGGACAAATCCCTATGAGAGGCACCATGCTTTGTTGACAATGGGATTTTTAAAGAGATTCCATCTCCACGTCTCCAGTGATTCTCGCAGGTTATTGGCTGACTGGTCAAATGCTCCAAACACATCTGTGAGGTGGCCCTAGAACTACAACGCTTTTAGATAGAAGTTTAAGAGGTGATCGACCATCTCTTCCTCATTGTGACAAACAGGGGACCAAAAGGGGCCATGGAAACCTTTTTCCCGTATTTTATCTCATATGAGGAGCTTACCTTGGCCCGTTAACCATAAGAAGAATGAAACTTTTGGCCATAATCGTGAGTACCATATTCACTTACATAATGGATTGGGCACCAGGTCCCTTGTAGATGATAAGATTGAATAAGCTTCCTTGAGGGAGAACATTCCTTTCGAGATGTGTCCCCACCGCAGCTTATATGTTTCACAGTTGTTGAGAATAGGGCACTAACAGAGAATCAAGGTGAGAGCCTCCCAGTCCAGACGTGGGTCATGGGCTGGCCAATGAGCTGAAGATTTCCATTCCCTCCATTTCAACCCTGGGATTGGGTCCTGCTAGAAGTCCTTAACGCGAACCGCACCCAACTTGGAGGTAAATTCTTGGAGATCTTTGAGGGTAAGGACTTGATCCAATCTAGGGTGTTGCAACCAAGACTCTTTCCAAAATATGGCCTTATTTCCATTTCTGATTTCCGAGAACCCATGGTCCCGAATGAGGCTCTGATGGGGTTTTTCTCAATTCCAGATCAAGGACTCGTTTGGTAGGTTATGATGGTGTTGCAACGGATCTTGCCAACCCGCAACCCTGTATTTTCATGCCCAAAGTTGCTTCCATACCTCTTGTCCGCCTTGCAACCATCGCCACCAAACTTTTGTACTAAGGGCATGAGATAGCAACTCAAGATCTTTCAATCCTAGGCCACCAAGAATCTTTGGTTTATACAACTTATCCCATGCCACCAGGGCCCATTTTTGGCCGATCTACGGTCCAACCCAAAGAAATTTTTGGAACTTGGTCGTGAGCTCCTTATAGATGCTCCTAGGGGCTGGAAGGGCCGAGAGCTAATATAGGGGAATAGCTTGGGGGTCGCCTTTAGAAGAATGAGCCAGCCCACCGAGTTCAGTACCTGGAAGGTCCAACTTTTTTTGTTTAAATCATGATAAGTGTCATTTTTTCTAAATAATAAATTTTATATGAACTGAAAAGTATAGATTTTTAAAATAGGATATTTGAGTCATGATATGAAGAGAGTTATATAAACATGATGTAAGTAATTTGATGGCTTTTAATATTATTATGAGTTTAAATTGTAAGAAAGAGAATTTGCATAATATAATTTTGAAAACGCTTTATAATTTAAGTTAAATATACTTTGCAATAAATATTTGTATTTTTTTAAGTGAAGTGGTGTTATAATTATAAATATTATATTGGTTAAATATATAGTTTTTAAATATACAAGTTGAAAAGTTATTTATAAATGTAATATGATTATATTTATAAATATTAATTAGTTAAAAAATTAATAATAATATTTAATATAAGTAGGTATAAACATAATTGTATAAGTTTTTTAATAAATGAATCTTAAACCTAAAGAATTTATAAATGTAATATGTTAGTAAGTTTTTAAATAAATGAATCTTAATATAGTTATTTATAAATGTAATATGGTATAAGTTTTTTTAAATAATAAATTTTAAATATAAGCAATTTATAAATGTAATATGGTTTAAATTTTGAAAACATAAGATTTGAGCTATAAATGTAATATGGTGTAAGTTTTGAAAACACAAGATTTGAGTTTATAAATGTAATATGGTGTAAGTTTTGAAAACACAAGATTTGAGTTATGACATGACGATGTTCGTAAAATAAATATATTGTAATTAAATGGGTTTTATGATTATTATGAGTTGTAAGAATATAAATTTTGAAAACAAAAAGAATTTGTGCTTCTAGTCGAGATATAATTTTTAAGAAAGAAGAGATTTATTATATTTTGTTATTTAAGTTAGTATATAATTTATATGGGTTAATTATGTAAAAAAAGTTGAGATATAATTTTTAAGAAACAAGAGATTTATTATATTTGTTATTTAAGTTAGTATATAATTATATGGGTTAATTATGGGTTAATAATGTGAAGGGATACATGAGGCATATGTGGAGGTTTGGTAAGGGTATATATATTTTTAAAATTTAAAATAAACATTTATTTGTGTTATTTAGAATAAACAATTATTTGTGTTGTTTTTAGAGATTTTTTACCATTTAATATGGGTGAGATGTTGTAATGGAATATAGGTTATATCTAAAATTAAATTAAAATAAAAAAAATAAAAAATGTCAACTTCATTATGGCCATTATGGAGAAGATGTTATAGTGAAGAAATAAAAAACCAATAAAGAAATAATAATAATAATAATTGAATTAAAAAGAAATAAAAATGATAATTTTTTTTATTTTTTTTTCCTATAAGCGTGAGACTACAATTTATCATGTCCAATGTATCACCTTAATGCGCAGTGAATTGAACGGGTGACTTCACATCAAGGAGTGACTTCAAATAGCATTAGATCACGAACTATCCAAAACCCCATGAACAATAAAAATAATAATTTAGTTAAATTCAATTTGTTATATTGCAATTTTTTTTCTTTTTTTTTTTCTACTTGGAAAGAAAGCATGGGAAACTTGAAGTACTTGCCCACATTTTGTGGATGGTAAATGGTTACGGGGCCTAGCCCCAAGGGAATAAAAGAAAGGTAAACCCTTAATCAATAACAACTAGCAACCATATCAAATAACTTCACTTCTAACTCTAGATCACTTGAACTAACCCTTAGAACTTGCAATTTTCTTTTAATCAATAAAATTATAAACAATTTTTTTGGAAAAGAATAATATGTATATCACATTAAAATAATAATAATAAT